>CM042316.1:5741285-5748785 GCA_023566125.1 Zingel zingel | reverse complement strand
ACCCGGCAGAAGTAGTTTGTTGCAGGCAGCAGCCCTTTCATTTCATGGCTGAGCCCTGGTCCAGTGTAACACACCTGCATGCTGCCCTCAGCAGCTCCCCATTCCAGACGAAACTCTGTCACCGGAGCTCCGTTGCAAGGAGGGGCCTGGAAGACAAACCCCAATGAGGATGCCCACCAGCACTTAAACTGATGGCACAGTTTAAAAATAATGCCTAGGGGTGTCACGATTCTCCAAATCCACGATTCAATTTAACTTTTGATTTTAAGGTCACGATTCGATTCAATTTTCGATTATTTAAATTTTTTTTTAACAGGGACGGCAGAAGGGTACGTTGCAACAACAGTTTGAGTTTCTCAGAGGTTACGAGGTGCAACTTAATGCATCATGGAGTCCCGTCAGAGCCCAAATGCTTTACGGTTTACCGTTCTGTTTACGTGACTGGAAAAGTCAAGCTGCAGGCTATGGGTAAGTTAATGTTACACGGTGTCTTTAGCTGCATGCTACCAGCCGGTAAGCTACGCTCTTGTCGGTTTCTTCGACGAGCGCAAGTAGGCGGGGGTGGAGAGAGAAATATAAGAAAATACTGGGGGAATCGCCGATCCTGCTTTAGATTTCCGTAGTCCAAAACGAGCAAAGCTTATTTGGATAAATTTTAGATTTAAAATCGGAATCATGACACCCCTAATAATGCAGCTGCCAGCTAGCCATGATGCACGTGATATTATAATGTATGTATGTCAGTGGGGGAATGGAGCCAGTCTTACCTCCCAGCTCACAACAACACAGCTGGGGGATTTGCATGTGGTGGAGGCAGCCTTGCACTGCTCAGGGGCCCCAGGGCCGGTTGAAACCTCACAGCGCTCTGAGAGAGGTCCAAACTATTCGCACAAAAGAACAAAAACAACTGAGTACAACAACAACAAATAATCATATTAAACTTTTTAAATCTGATTAAGTGAGGGAGGGGTGAAAGCACGTAGCAGGAAAAAACAAATCATTCTCTTCTCTTGTTATTGTTGGATCCGTTTTGACAGTCTTCTCACCCCAGCCTTGTTGGCTGCCTTGAGCCGGAAGCTGTAGGTTTTGCCAGGCATTAAGCCTCCCACAGAGCAGTCCAGCTCTGGACCCTGGTAAACCTCCCTGCTCTCCTCAGACTGTGGCCCACTCACTTCTACACTGTAGCAGGACACTGGGCTGCCTCCGTCTACCTGAGGGGGACCTAAAAAAAAGGGCAGCCAGTGTTTATAAATCAATACACTTTTAAAAAGGGTTTTCCAAAAAAGAATAATACAGTATATACACAAAGACAAATGTGCAAACAGCAAAAATAATACAAAGCTCACTGCTTTGAAGTACTTTTTCTAGGCAAATAAACGCATCAACAGAAGCTAGAAAACATCCCACACAGATCTGAGTTGGAGAGGAATGACTCACCCCAGCGCAGTTGCACCTCCCTGGCTTTGGGCTTGCCCACCAGCCGAGGGGGCTGGCAGGGCCCTGGGGGCACTGCGGGAGTCTGGACCTGCAGGGTCTCCGACAGCTTGCGAGGGAAGACAACACACCAATTAAGACCCAGAGAAAATAACAAATTGACAATCTCATCCCCCTCCTCTCTTTCTCTCCAACACAAAACAAACACAGTGGATACAAATTGGCCAGCTTATCAGACAGATTCAGGCTACAACAGAGCAAAAAGGAGACAACTGGGAATGCATCGTTCCAAGGTTACACCATCACACAGAGAAATACGCAGTGTTGCTTACAAAGCCATGAATAAAGTCAGACAGAGATTGCGTGGCAAGCGAAATAAAAATAGGTCTCAACTTCTGTGACAAAAGGCACACATGTGAGCGTTATGTCACATTGTGCTGCACCAAAAGGCAGGATCGCGCCACCGTGAGTCATGTTTCTTTACAAGCCCCATCATGAATAAATACATGCATTAACAGCTGATGAAGAAATTAATGAACAGTGTCTGTGAACTGAACTAATTAAGAAAAACATCCTCTGACACATGCACCGAGGGTTAACCGATTAGCGGGCTTTTGTCTTGTTCTTACCCACCAGGAAGCATAGTCTAATTTCTAAACATAGGACACTGGCTGAATGACAATTTCCTATTAAAACTCACCATAAATAGAGTGCATATCTCGAACTATTCATATAAAATTTATCAGATCGACCATTGGGATGCGGTGAGATTCATGGCTGCCTGCCCCTAACAATCATGGTGTATGTCACAGTCGAGACATGCATCAATAATATTAGAGCCATTAGAAAAACAGTGCACGATAATCAGGCTTTATACGATCGTTACATTGTTGTGGACGGCAGTAGCGAATACGGTGAGAGTGTCTGTTTACATATTGTATGTGTATATGGATTGATCAGTTTTTGTAATTTTAGGTCAGACAAAAGACATTTAGGTAAGTAAAGCTGTGTGACAGATACTAATTTTGATCATAATCTTGGCACTTGTGTATGTGTATCGCTTTAAAAAAGCAGGCGCAATTTTGTAAAGTCTTTCTACCTGCGATCAAACTAAATTGCAACTGCATTGAGCAAACTCTTAGAATTCCTCTGGCAAAACACAAGGCCGTGTGCGAGGCTGTGTGCACACATGTGCTGATGCTGAATGACTCACCGGGCTCTGCCCTCCCTCGCTCATGCAGTAAACTCGCGTCTGGTAGGAGCAGCCCGGCTTCAAGCCTTCACACACATGCTCCATAGCTGGACCCGAGTACACCAGCTCCCAAGACAAGCCTAAATACAAACACATGGCAAACACATTGACATTTTTTAAATAACCTTGTGTTTCTGATGTCCAACACATCATTTCCGCTTAAACTTAAAATACTTTAATTTACAACTTACCGCTTAAGCCCTCAGACAGCTCCACAACATACTTTGTGACTTCTGCTCCACCATTATCTTTCGGAGGCTCTAAATTGCAAAACAAAGACAAAAATAATGATCAAACTGCAATAACCAAGTTCTTCAACTAGGCAATGCCAGTAAGCTCAGTTTGATTACACTTTACTTGAAGGTATCTACATAAGAGTGACATGACACTGTCATGAACACATGACACTGTCATGACACATGAACCCTAACTCTAACCCTAATCATAGATAGATATAGATTTTTATTGATCCCAAAAATGGGAAATTACAGTGTTACAGCAGCAAAATATCAGACACACAGCACACATACAGAATATACATGAAATAATAGGATACAATATACATGAAATAATAATAGGATAGAATACAAGAACAAATATTTAAAATATATACAAGTTGTCATAACTCGTCATGACAAAAACCGAATGACCCTTACTAAAAGAAGCGTTATGTCATAAACATTTATGACTGTTTATAATCTTTATGACACGTTCATGACAGTGTCATGTCACGCTTATGTAGATACCTTCACGTAAAGTGTAACCCTCAGTTTTCACTAATCCTATGACTCGAAATCCACTTGAGAATGGATTTATTGCAGTAAGATGTGTGCTGACGTAAAATCAACAAACTATCAAATTTGGGGAGAAAACAGAGGAATTTGCTGCCTCTCAGAAATCCCAAAACTCATTTAAAAGTATTAAAACCAAGACACGTAAGTGTAGATGAAGCATGACTTTCCGACACTGTGGCCTTTTTCACCCCTTTAATTTCTTCAGAAACTCATTTTGGTGGAAACACAGGAGACGTTTGACAATGTTTTCAGAGCTGCAGACATTTTTCATTTATACAACTGGAAGCAGAGACCAAGTAAAGCAGTGAGTGATGTGTTTTTCCACTGAGGTGTAGGAAGGATTCATCCTGATGTCTAAATGAAGGAGAGAACTGTCAGTCATCTACTGTACGGACTACTGAGAATGTCATCTGTCTCTAGCAGATTCATATACAGTATGGTCAGGCAGAGCTCAATGAGAAAAGTGTAATTGTAAACTGGCCATACCAGACAGTGCTCATATTCTGCTCATTTTCAGGTACGTAATTGTATTTAGAGGTTGTACCAGAATAGGGTTACATAGTTTAATTTTCAAAAAACATATTTTTGTTGTACTGCACATTGCTGCAGCTCCTCTTTTCACCCTGTGTGTTGAGCTCTCTGTTTTAGCTACAGAGTGAGGCATCTCACTTCTGTTCTATCTTTGTTGGGAGTCGCACATGCTCAGTAGCTACGTAAGGACTACTAGCCAGTCAGAAGCAGAGTATGAGGGCGTGCCACGCTAGCAGCTAGGCGAGCATTATAACGTGTGTTACAAAGTGACGTCACGTTTGTCTCTGAAGTAAAGGCTGGACTACAATAGAGCGGTTTGGAGCAGTTTGTGAACAGTGTTTTCTGTTGGAGATGGTAAGTGCCTTTGGGGTGGACTTTGGGCTTTTTCACTTTGTAAACCTATGACGTGCACAAAAAAAGATATATAACACAATAAAGGAAAGGGAAAAAGCCAAAAAGCATAATATGAGCACTTTAAGGAGCTGACACACCATGAAGACGGAAAAGAACTAGTGGCGAAGAATGCATAGCCAATCAGATGGATTACACTCAAGGACGCCTCATATGCCGTTTCGACATAGGTCGACGAGTAGCAACGGCGTGTGACACAAGGCAAAAACTAGGGCGACGGACGCTCACCGACATTTACCTTGGTGTGTCAGCACCTTAAGACCGAGGAGTTTTGATAAGGTTAAGGGCAATTGGTAGAACATGCTCACCCCATGCCATCTTGAAGCTGTTGGGCAGGACTCTTCCTCTGATGACTGGCCTGCAGGGACTGTTGGGTCTGTCAGGGTTCGTGATGAACTCGACCACCTGGCTGGGGTTACTCTTCCCCTCGGAGTTGTATGCTGCCACCTGGAGGAAGTGCATGCATTCAGGCAGTGACGAGTCATATTATTCCTCAGTTAGAATATTGGCCACTGTTTGCATAGATGGTCACTGAGGGCAAGTGTATAATGATAGTTATGTTTCCTGATGACAAGCCCCGAGTGGGAGAGTAGTATAACACACCCTGTCTGCAACTAAAATGGCCATAAACATATTACCATATTATCAAATTAATAAGATTCAGTTCCTTAAATCTGCAAATACACTTCAACAAAACTGCTCAGACACCACAAGCATTGCAATCCAAAAAAAAAAATTAGGCAATAAGCGTTAGTGCAATTTGCATTTCAGTTCCGCACATCTGCAATAATATGTAAAATCTCTGTGAGCCAGCTGAGTACGGCTCATCCACATACTGTTCCAAGACAAACCTGCACAACAGCCAGTTTCCCCTCACACCGTGCAGCTAGATAATTGGAAATGAGGGAGGGAGGGAGTCTTGGGAGTGACTAATGAACATTTCTATCATTTCGGCATGGAGGTTCGTTTGGCTAATACAATACCTTTCCTTCAGTATCATGTTTAGGAATGCTGTGGTGCTGCTTTCTCTGCTTTTTACAACAACGGAGATCTAGGGCACAGAGGCTACACACAGGCAATACAAAATATAGAATATTACCAGCCTTATCCTTTAAAAGACAATACTGTTTAATACATTTTTATTTGTAATATATAATATTATATTACAGGACCAAGCCCTACTATGAACAGATTTCAATTTCAACTGATGCTGCCAGTCGCAGGCAGAGTTGCAAACCTCAAGGTAATGTTCTCCTAAATGCCTGAGAGAATTATGAATGCATATGTATTTGGACAAATATTTCCAGGATACAGCCTGTCATCCGGCACGACGTCATGCTTTGCTCCTCACCTTCCGCTCTTTTCATGTTGCCGTTCTCAAAATCCCTTCGCTGCGGGAAACCACAACAAACTTGGAGCTAGCAAGATAGACGCTGAATATGGCAAGTTTCAACAACAACAAAATTGGATCGTGTATTAAGGCAGGCCTGCTTGGTTCTTTCAGGGAAGGACTGTAAAGATTTACAAAGAATATGTTTAGGGCGTTTACTCTCTAACTGGGATGTTTTGGGACCGACTAGCGGGATTGCTGATGGGATTTTAAAGGCATACTATGTAACTTTTCCCTCTTCGGTCCCCCTACAGCTTGTCTCATTGGAACTACCAGTCCCTATGCGAAGTGGCCATAGGGACTGGTAGGAGGGGTAAGGGAGTGATGCAAGCACAGCAACGGTCTTTATAGCGTTAAAATCAGAAAACAAATACACCAAGAAAAGTATGAACTAAATACTAAATCTAATGTATATAGCATATTTGTCATAATTTAAACAAGTCTCCCAAAGAGAAACAAGTATCTCTCTCCCCCGCCTCTGCCTGCTGCGCTGTGGATATATGTGTGTGTGACGGCCGGCGAGCCGCAGGACACGCTTGTGGAGTTCAACTCCGAAAAGACGGTTAACCACAGGTTCCCGTTAATCTTATGATGGACATGTGTAGTGATATTTAAACAAACGAACCGTCAACGGCGAAATAAAAGCCTCTTATTTACGAGAGCGGTCTGAGAGACCTCCAGCTCACAGCGAGGTGTCTGAGCATGACTGGCCGAGCGACGAGCTAGCGGCCGGGGCAGGCGCCTGCTGGCTGTCGCCTCACTTCATGGAGCTTCTCAACTCCGAAAACTTTGAAGCAAATTGTCAATTCGGCATCAATTTGAGCAAGACTGCCTATATTCAAATTTTAAACAGTGAATTTCTCGCCTAAAACGTTGTCAGAAGTGAAATTAGTGATGAATAAGATGGCGAAAATTGTTAAAATTGTCCCGTTGCTGGTCTGTCTGCGGCTATAGTATGCCTTTAAGACATTCAGCACCTTTACAAATCTGTCAAAACCAGTTGATTTTGTCAAAGCTCTGACACTAAACTGACAGAATTGGGAAAAAAACAAAACAGAATTACCGCCGTGCGGTTGTATGCCTTCGCCAACCAGTCAATTTTGCAGTTTAGATCCAGGTCTGTCCAGACCCGTATAATATGTGTAGTGAAGACTTTGAAACTATTTACCAAAAGGTATTAAGTGTATTTTTTGGCGAAACTCTGATGCTTCACACACATCTTCAACCCGGCAGCGCAGCAGATCTATACAATCGCCACAGTTCCATGGTGGGCAGCAGAGATTAGTGTCACAAATTCACTATCTGACCACAATCTCCCCTTCTGTTCCTGAGTTATGGCGCTGAACAATGGATGGAACAATGGCTCTCACTGGATTCCACCTATCCAATTTATTATCAGGAGCACCATATGTCCTTCTTGCAATGGTCTCTGTCTGTAACAGGTGAAGGATGGTCACCTAGGATTCATCACGGCCATTTAGTAAATTGTCAAACCGCCAGGAGTGCAAGGATTTAGAAGAGAATGTCAGAATGAGAGATGGGGAAATGAGGTAGAGGTTGAGAGACAAAGAGAGAAATACAGTGAACTGGTGAAAAAGACACTTGTCAGTCCATAAACTCGGACACATCACTGCCGGCCAAAAAGCCACCGTGGCTCAAACGCTTTGCCTGACCAGCTTCTCACTGGG
>CM042316.1:5713785-5736285 GCA_023566125.1 Zingel zingel | reverse complement strand
TGACAACAGTTGGGGTTGATCCTTGTAGCGTCACGCAGCCAGTGCTCACCAGTACATGCTCTTGTACTTTCCGTCTTTGCCGCTAAATGAGATGGAGACCTCGTAGCTGAGGGGCTCCGGGGGGCTGCAGTTGTCCTCCGCGCTGCCATTCTCACTCTCGGGCCTGGTGGGCGCACCCCAGCTCACTACTGCTCCTCTGGCCTGGATGTCTGACACCTGTCATATGAAAATGCCATGGGGTCACAATCAAGTCTACGTAAAACCATCAAACCTGAAAAAAATAAAAAATGTTTACTACCCTAAACCAAAGTCCAAAGAGCGTCATGTCTGGTAGTCTTGTACCAAGTTTTCAAGTGGATTTCTTATTCTTAAATTTCCGAAACCAATGCAAAAATCCCAATGCTTTGTAGAGGAAAAAAGACAGGGATCAACATATCCAAGCTGATTGCCACTTTGGGAAAAGGTTTTCAGAACTTGGCAGGGATGTGTTAGCCTCGTGAGACCGTCCTGATCTCGCAAGCTCCAGTTTTCCCACTCGCAGATCAGTCCGGCATCTTGAGACAGAGAAAATTTGGAGCCGTTCACCAAACGACCGACCAATCAGCGTTGGTTTTTGAGGCGGGAAGCGAGAAGCAACTGTTCAGTCTAAACAACGTGGCGGCTTTCACGGATGAGATGAGCGTAGCAACTTTTATCCGAATTAGAAAGTATTCCTTCATTGAAAGAAGAGCAAAAAAACGGCACTGGAGACTTTTCTCGGAGGAAAAGATGTTTTTGCTCTTCTCCCGACTGGTTTCAGCAAGAGTTTGATATATGGTTAATCTGATTGGTTGATTTAGTCAGTCTATCACCAACATAGGTGGTGATAGACAGATGATTTATCCAATCAGCTAACCAGTATGTTCGCCCCTTCCCAAAAGTTCTCCAACGGAAAGTTCCCAGATGGATATGCCGAGCAAATGCGAAGCAATCCATCTGGCGGAGTCAGATTAGGGATGTGTTGTGCAACCTTCAGATTTTTCATTCTTTTTTGAGGAGGCTTAAAAATAGCCTTAGCTACACTTCAGGGGGGATTCGTATGTGGAAGAAGTCAATCAGGTCAAGTCTGTGCCTCCTCCTCCTCCCCTCTACCCTGGGGGCCCCCCTTACTCCTTCACTTCTCACAGTTTGATTCTCAGTCCTTCAACAAAACAGTGTGGCAGCAAAGACGGAAAGAATCCATTTTCCATTGAAGCCGAACCGTCCCTGTTTTAGACATCCTGCTATAACCTTATCCTTCATCTTTCCAATGGACTTGTTTTGCTACTTTTACGAGGAGTTTAGACCTGAGCGACGGTGTATGACAAAGCCCATCTTATATAAGGTCAAGGAAATTCTATTTTGGGTTCTGCTGACTCCCATCCAGCTGCGGTTGAAATTGCACTGAAACTCCTCTTTATTTATCCACATTGCTGCTGTGAGACCAGCACTACTAAATCAGGGGTTTTCACAGGTTATTTCAAAGACTAAAACAAACGTACATGTACATTTCTATCCGATTATTTGCCCAAGTCTAATATGTGATCTAAATTGTCGTCTATAAGCCACCAAGCATAGTACCATGAAGATGGGAGAGCTTGGTATATTTTAGCTAAAAATCAGTACTTCTTTCGAGGCAAAGCTTAAACCATTTAGTAACTGCTAGCAGAGTTGTTTTAACACATGGATGCTAGTCAGCAGGTCTGACTCCATTAGCAAGATGTATGCAAGAATTCATCAGGGATGTTAATAGAATGTTTAATGACGCACCGCATTTGCATCATTACGGGTTTTCATGAACACGCGCTAATGGAGTCACATAAAATCATGCAAATTGTATGGAGAAAAACAATAAAATAAGACAGCAGAAGTGAATACTAACCACTGGTGTACTGATGGTACTCAATAGTGCTAGCAGGGCCTGAGCATCCTTATCCAGCTCTGAGGAGAGAAATACAGATAAAACACACCATCGTCATTAGGAAATAAACGCAAACATAATTCAGGAATGTCATAGGAAGTCATCAATAGTCAGTCTAAACATGCAATCCTGACCTATTCTCTGCCTGCAAATGTTTCTGCTGGATTTTGTGGGCACTGTAATATCCAGGGTTCATACGCATTTTAACCAATACTTTTTCATGACTTTTTGGCAAATTTCCATGACTATGTATTCCTTAAAATGTCAGTCGACATTATACAATAAGAATAAAAATCTGTGTTAAAGTTTACCTCAGAGGTTTAACAATAAAATGAATGATAATGTATGTGGTTCATAGTGGAGTCGTAATATCGCGCCCCGAATAGAACTTTGAGGTTAGGACGACGTGAAATACATTTATTAATCACATATTATGCTGTTAAAAAAAATTCCATGACTTTTCCAAAACTTTCTGGGTCTTTTAATGTTTCCAAAACCTTTCCAGTTTTTTTTTTTTCAAAACGTATGAACCCCGGATATCTGTCTTGATACAGTAATTAGAGATGCCGCCATAAATCGGCCGCCGATCGTTATCGGCTGATATTCAGTAAAAATACGTATTCAGAGATCGGCAAGAATGCTTTCTAGTTGCCGATTTTGCGTTTTGTTTGTAGATTGCTGCACTGGAGTTAGCTTCAACAAGCTGATTGCAGCTCTAGTCAGTCACACTATGGCGAGCGCAAATGAAACGGCAGAGCTGGAAGACCCCGGCAGTTCACCACAGCAACAGAGACAGAGACAGAGAGAGAGAGAGAGAGAGAGAGAGAGAGAGATGTGTACAAGATGAGGACGGTGTGTCGGCGCTGCTCCACCGTTCTAGTGAATGGAAATGCAGCCAACATGCTAATGCTCATTCAACCGTATCAGCCAGATGTGCCAACAGGGACGAGGAAACGTGTAACGTATGCGGACCATTAGCGGAATGTATGTTTTAACTGGCTACACCAGCTGAGCACACATGGCGTAGGATTGTGTGAGTCACAGGCGAGACGGAGAGCTTTTGCTTCGGGGTTGTTGTTATTTGTTCAGTTTTTTGGAGCCGGCACAGCGCTGTGAAAACGTCAATCTACTGTCAGCTGTTATCAGAGGACGGAGGTGAAGGAAACAAGAAATAAAAACGGAAACTCTCAAAATGAAACTGCCAATACGTTCATTCACAGTCATTAACTCGTGCCCGGTGTCGCCAGTTTCATTGATTATAGTGGAAGCGTAGTGTTGGATGGTCCGCTCCACACCAACCCGACGGCCAACCGTCTGCAGAAAAGGCAGTCGGACTGATCAGTCAGCTCCCCGAGGTCAAAAAATTTCCTCGGAACACACCGAAGCGATGCCGAGCGTACGTTCTGTGCGTGCGCGGGACGTAATACGTCTCCATAACAGCAGGCG
Source organism: Zingel zingel (assembly GCA_023566125.1). NCBI lineage: Eukaryota > Metazoa > Chordata > Actinopteri > Perciformes > Percidae > Zingel > Zingel zingel. The sequence goes on along the minus strand of CM042316.1, from coordinate 5,732,900 downwards.
GCGCTAATCTGTATTGTTGCCCAAAAAAATGAAAACCGGAAATGACGAACGCGTCACGTGGGTCTGGCTTCTCCCGAATTTCAAGGCCGACCATAATGACGGCTTCGTTCGGAATACGATCTCTTATTTTACGAAAATAGTTCACCGAAACGTGTCTCGGAAAACATTTTAAGCGAGAAATAGGCCATGCAGTTGCTGAATCTGTCTGGTTTTTTTTAATCGACAAAGGTCAGTTTGAAAGATTTCCGTCAGATTTTGAGAGGCGTTCGTCACGCTCATCCCGCTCGTCATTTCCAGTTAAGTGTTTTAACATAAGTGCACTGATTCGCAACTCAAGGGCTAGCACTCCACCAATCAGATTGGTCATTGAGTCCGACTGCCCACAGGTCGATTCAACAAGTTAAATCGGCCCAAATTAAAGCCGACGGCTCCTCCGACTGACGACTGCACGGAACACACCGAACAGACTCGAGTCACCGACCTCGCCGGACTGTCCAATGGCCGATAATCGGGTTGGTGTGTCAGTGTCTTAAAATGAATTGAACTTTTAAGGCGAGGAACGACAAGCAAATTGCCTGTTTGTGTGAAAACAGCTTTATCTTGTGCATCCGTTTTTGTGTGTGTGTGTGTGTGTGTGTGTGTGTGTGTGTGTGTGTGGAATATATAGCATAATTATGTAATTTTGTCATTCTTTCAGGGGCAGGGGGTTTGTTTTGCCCCTCCCAAAACAATGGTAGGGGAAACACTGGTAGTTTAACACAAGATGGCGACCCCGTACCAAAATTCAATACAGCCTAAAGTCAACTTCACAGTCTCTATAGCCTAGATGACGCTGTCACTTAGTAGAAACCCCAGTACACTACAAAGCAGTCAAACTGACCTATACTGTAATACAGCTATACCAGCTGCTCTAACAACACAAAACACCAAAAAAACGATGGTATCTGCAGTTTATTGGCCGATATGGCTCATCGGCGGTGGGCAGTCGGTATCGGGGGCAAAAAAAAAACGTGATCGGGGCATCTATAATTATAACATTTCTGAACATCATGTCTGTGTGCTTTCTTGGACAGTGTAGCAATGAATATACCTTTGCACCATCTATCCAACATGTTATCTGGTGGAATAACTACCTTTTGCATGCTGAACCAACACTGAGAATATTTTAGTGCATCTACAATAATAAAAAATAACAATCACCTAACAAATGGAAAATGTGTTTTCTTTAAACTTCAAATCTGTGACATGTCTTTATAAATTCAACATCGCAGATCAACATTTGGAATCTGAGGGGTTTTTGTGGAAAAAGCAATGGTGGGAATTGTGTTACTGACGGTGGCCTTAGGAGACCTGAATCTAATGCATTGCAGCTAAAATACACAATTCAATCATGAGGGTTGCTGCCACAGTCATGCCCATCTCTAATAGAATGCAAAAACTCCCCCTTCTCTAGGAATTATCAAAAGTAAAAGATAGATAGTAGATAACCGCATGATTTAACCCACTACATTTCAGTGGTAGGTTGCTCATATTTCAGTGTTTCTACATTTCAGCAACTTCTTTAGGTCATAAGGTGAAATTATTTTTCTATACACTTTCAAAATTGACAGTAATTCCTTAATTATGCAGTGGTGTTGCCAAGTAGCAGTGTTAAACTCCATGATAAATGAGCAGTCAGAGTTCATGTGATCAAGAATAACGGTGGCCGTGTTGCTGATCCCTCACTGCCACCAGCTGCAGCAGCTAATGAGGCACTATTCTCAGCTCCTGAACACAAGACAGTCCTAACATCCGGGAAAAGGCTGCGAAGGCTGTGCGTCGGCCCGATTGTGAACCCTCGACAAACCGCTACCCTCTAACCTGCTTACCTCCTGACTCTCCATTTCGCCCCCTGCCTGTCTGCCTGTCAGGGCCGGCCGCTGCATGGCTGAGCTGCCCCTGCTCCGCCTCCAGCGCATTCCCTCCGACGCCGTTGTGGATGTCCACTGTCGGGGGGCTGCTGCAAGTCTTCTGTGGGGAAGGCGGAGGGCTGTCCTTCACCTGCCCGCCTCCTCCGCCTCCCTGGCGGTCCTTCAGTTTCTTCTGCAGACGCTCGTATGTTTTGCTAGTTCTGTCGTCTCTGTGAACAAACGGCGGGCGGCCGTGTTGGGAGTGAGAATCTGCAGAGACTAAAGGAACAAAAAGGCAACACTTATGAGTTTATAGTGATACAGACAGGATTACAAAAAAAGACCTTTCTGGCAGCCAGAGAAGCAGGTCAAAAAATTGCAAAATCACAGGTTACTATGAAAAGGGCATATAAATAAACAGGGTGGTACTGAGGTAAGCCCGCTAAGATTGAGTAACTGAAAGACTAAACAGTTTGACTCAGACCTTGATTGAATAACTCAACTGTGCAAATGAAGTGCTGGGGACAAATAAATAACATCTTAATATAACTCACCCTGCTCTGAGTAGATATGAGCCGGATGGTACTGGGAGATGTACTGAGAGCTCATGTCGCCCACGCCCCCTGCCATGCCCGTGTACAGGTGGGGTGGCGGGGGCATCATGGCAGGGTGTGGGATGAAGGCAGGCAGGTGGGCATGGGGCGGAGGTGGAGGGTGGTGGAGAGGGGAGTGGCCCCCTGGGTGGAACTCTGGTTGCTGAGGTAAAACCAGAACCCGCCGCACTCCGTTCTCTTCTATGATCTGAGAGGAAACGCACAAGAGCACAGGAAGCAGATATCAATGCTGCTCCGAGTTGCTCGGCCAGATGCCAAATTTAGAAACATTGCACCGGTGGCAGTATAGAATGAATACCTGTGAAACGTATCCAGGAGGCACATAGATTGGAGGCACTGAACCATTTGGAGACATCATGGGAACCTGAGCAGGACCTGTGGAAAAGGAAGGAGCGAGATCAAACACTCAGGGCAAACAGCGGTTTCATCTGTGGTAAATGGGATGAAAGTATTAGATTAGAGCACAGGGTTGAAATTTCAGCCGTAGTCTGACCCGATTCACTCAAGCTCTAGAATGGGCCCAACAGCTAACAAGTTGTTTTTTTTAGTTTAAAAAGTTTAGTTTAATGATAACCTTGATGAGGCTCAATGTAGCATTTGCCTGAATAATAACGGTTACTGCAGCTTTGTATGTTAAGGCCATCAGCTACAATTTTTTTTTTTTTTTTTAAAGAGCCGCCAGAAACACAAACCAGAACTGTAGTCAATTCCGAACACATCAAAACACGACACAATAGTTGGAGAATTGATCCAAAATTTTCCTAAAATCGCGAATTTGCAACAGGATTTTAAACTTGGAGGTTGAAGGAGGCTTTGTTGACTTTTTCCTTCATGTTTTTATACACAGCCTTCTGACAGCACTTTTGACTTTGTAATCAAAAGGATTGATTTCAGTACAGTTGCTCGTCTTTTGTATTGTTGTATTGTACACCCAAGCCCTGAAAGTGCTCCGGCTGCCTTAAACCTTCTAGGCAGATAATAAGTTGACTTTTATTTCCGTAACCATGGACAACCATAATGACTCCTCCCATCATGCCACCTATGACATGTGACACTTGGCACCTATGACATGTGACACTTGGCAGACTTTCACAAGAGCCAACCTCAAGTGTTCTCTGTCGGGGGACAATCCCTACAGTTGATTCACTCTTCTAAACCAGCTGTTCATTTTCGACTTAGATTTTTTTTAAACAGAGTAAGAAAAAGCAGAGAAATGCATTTTTTTTTTTATTATAATAAATTGGCAAACGCAAAAAAGACCACTTTATAAAAGTGCTGAGAAACAACTAAGTTTCCTGCGTGGCTCTGTTGTCGTGGCCAGTGCAGCGGCTTTGCTCAGCTCAGAGAAGTGATGGCTCAGCACAAAGCCTGAGAGAGAGAGAGGGGTGGGCAGCTCTGTGCTAAGATGGCCCATTCGCACATTTCTCTTCTTACCAACCTAAGACATAAACACCGGGGCCCCCCAATGCCAGATGTCATGCCAGAGAGCAAAAAAGGTCCACGACACACACTGACCTCCCAGCAGCCTGCTTGAGGAAGAGTTTTCCTTTCTTTAAGCCAAAGCGGGCGTAAGCAGGAGAGAAGGCACTTCTCCATAAGCCATAAGCCATGTGCACATGACTACAGAGGCTGGCTTTGTGTAATGATACATTCAAACCTCCCATTTCTAGCATCGAGCACCACCTCCCCAGGTGCTGGAGTCCAGGAACAATAAGCTAGTGTTGATATATAGACAGTTGCCAGTTTGTCAGGTAAACCTAGTTAAAGCTTACAGTCTAATATAACAGCAATGCAATACATCCTATCTTTATGAAGGTTAGGGAGTTCAGTTATTGTTGAAACGGCTTTAAAAAAAAAAAAATTGTGTTGAATCAACTTAATGGTCTTTTTGAAGGTTTGCGTTTGCGGTGTTGCTGTTGGATTGTATCATGTTATACTGAGAGGTATTTCTAATATTTATACAGAGCGTGGACTAACTATTAGAAACACCTCTCAGTATTACCGAGTACCGTTCAGGAGCACCATAAACTACAACCTCCAAATGATTGTACAGTTTATTGCAGGGCTGTTGCGTTAGTTTTTAGCTAGGTGTACAACAACAGCTCACTACAGAGACAGGCTATGTTTGCAAGGCAATATAGCTAGTTGGTTTTGTAGTTAAAGTAGTGATGCACTATACTCACACACACACGGCCCCACCCACAACGAGCTGAGCGAAGCTGCAGAGGCTCCAGTGTTGCCAACTTTTTTTCAAAAAAGCGACTAGCAACAAATCTCAAGTTCATTGGGTAGCCAGGAAACCAAATGTGAAGTAGATTGGATGAATGGTTTATGAGATATTTCAAAGACACACACACACACCACTTTATTAGATAGATACTGCATTAGTCCTTGTTAGGTAGGCCTCTTATACTAGTATCAAAATGGTAAAGAGCTTTGAAGCACGTCTCAGTACACTGAGCCAGCGGACTGATACGTAGGGAAGTGACTCACTGCCTAAGAACACAAGGTGAGCGAGGACAAAATCTCAATTCAGGGAGCATGGGAGAGCTCAGCCTGAATGAACGCAGTCACACAGGCTCAGCCCTCATTGATTTCAGATTACAATATCATTTGAGTGGGAGTTAGAAGTGTGCACTGTTAACTCTACTCACTTTTAAGACTAATAAATGATGTCGTGCTCATGCCGAGTGCTGCGGTGCACCTGCGCGATGACTGATTAGGGCGCCTCCAGTTAGTGCTGCCAATGCAGCCTAACAGAAATCTGATGAATCACATTTGCGTTCAATATGAAAGAATGAAAGATTTTGTGTACCGAATAGAGAACGAAGGGAGAAGAGGAAAGCATAGGGTGAGGGAGGTAGGATGAGGGAACCGCAGACATCTACCAGAGAGAGAGAAAAAAGAAAAAGAGAGGAGCTGTAGGGTGGAGAATGGGGGAAAAAAAACACCCACTCTTTTACATCAGACTGACGCACGAGTGCTGATAGAGATCAGATAGAAAAGGCCACATCCCCCTCCCATCCCATCCCCCTGAGTCGACCGGAGCATTGGTTGTGCTGACGTGGCCGTGGAGTGCCAGCCTTCCAGAAGGAAGCAGTGACGGGAAAAACATCAGTCCTCCTCCACAAAACGGCAGGCTGACACTGAGCCAAGAATAGCTACAAACAAGCTGCCCGTTCTGGCAGCGTAAACAGAGGCTAGGCAACACTTTGGGAATGCCATCATCTCCCGTCAACATCACATAAGCCGTCTCCACCTCCTGGGGCAGGCCGACAGAATCAACTGGTGCGGCGTGTCTGAGCCGAGAGGGAGGGTGAGGTTAACGCGGAGAGATGGGGGATAATTGTTCAGGTTGGGTGAAAGAGCCGAGGGAAAGACTTCAAAGGCCAGACACGTCCACACATATAAATACACAGATGTGCAAGGGTGGTAAGGCCACTCTGAGCACCCACCTTGCTTCCTCTCGTCTGAAAATGGATCGAGATCTCAACAAAACAAACTCAAGTGGGACTTTGCGCAGGTCTTCTAAGGCAACCGAGGAAACTTGGCAGACGTGGCTCTGAAATAATGGCAACAGTCCAAGCAAACTGTCAGGTTTAATCTGATGTGCAAAGTAACCCTCAATTAGATACGAACTAGCTAGGCAAGCTAGGCACACAGACGGACAGAACAAGAGTGAGACAGGTAGAAAGACAGAGCAGAGAGACAGAGTGGTTTCATATGGGAGCTCTCAATAAGCTCTCAGCGGCAACATGATGAACTGTGAGCCCATAAAGATGGAGCAGGCTTGATTATTAATTAGAGCTAACAAATTGTGTCCATCCACAAACAGGAGGAGAGAACGCAAAGGCAAGGGATGGCAATTAATTACAGCTAAGCAAGGAAAAGAGACTAATGGCGTTTTTCCATTACATGGTACCTGCTCGCCTCGCCTCTACTCTCCTTTTTTGGTTTTCAATTATGAAAAAAAGTCCCTGGTACCTGCTAACAGGTACTTTTTTTAGTATCACCTCCGTCGAGGTTCCAAGCGAGCTGAGGCGATACCAAAAGGTGACGTGAAAACCTGCAGACTACTGATTGGTCAGAGAGAATCGTCACTAATCACTGAATCATCATTGCTAGCGACAGACGGGGGTGTCCTGAACAAACCCGCCATTTTTAAGTAGTTTAGCCAGCGGTGTTTCTTTTGCTGCGTCCAGCTTCTTTTGAAACTAAATTTGTCTTCTGGCAAACAGCCACATGCTGAGAATCAAAAACAACACACCTTCGACGTTCTGTGTGTCGCGTTAGGTCATGGCAGTTTCCTGCAGCATCGCTATGACGACAAGCCACTAAATCTGCAATGTAAAATGGAGACCCGACTAGCAGTGGCTAAGTACTGAACTGTCAATTAAACAAAAAAGCCATAGTTGCAAGTTAAAATCCTAACCTTCATTCTTAAAGGGCCTTTAGTGATGACACTGTGGCGAATTGTTCTTTTTTTGCATGGCACATTTTTTCTTGCGGGCGGGAAAGATCTTCCATCAATTAAGAGGGTATTCATTTGCAATAAGTGTAACATTCTATTAGCAGATTACGAAGCCACGGATGTGTGCGCCCATCCTTGGGCCAGGCGATTTCTCCACAACTTTCCCTTTAGCATCAAACGCCCACCAATCCAGGCATACGGAGGAGGGGAGCAAGTGGAAAGTGAGGAAAAGGGCACTCTGTGTGCAAACCAGAGCACTGGGTTTTTAAGATTAACTTTGTCAGAATTCCTGTTTACAACCACACCAGCATGAATGACGTTTACAGGAGGGGAGGGAATCAGTAACCTTCATGCTTATTACAGAACATCGCACTGTCAGCCAGACAAACCCAGAATGAGAGAAGGGCCATGACCACAGGGGCTGGATTGTTTTAAATAATGAATGATTTGGCTCCATTCAGGAAGTGAAGATCCCACTCTAAAACCACTGTCTCCTCCTGTAACGAAAAGCTAAGCTCACAAACACAGTGATGTTTATAATTTAACAAATCCAAAAATAGCTGAGTGGACATGGAAATCGCCCTGTTCCTCCGGACATCCCACTGTTGACTAGATTTAGAAGAAAAACAAACACCCCCCCTACCTCTCATCATCTCCTATCATCCTCTTTACCTTTTCTCTCTCCCCCCTTCGTATCAACGCAGCAATGGGAGAATGAGTCACAAGCTCAGTCATTCATAGAGCTACACACTGCAGAAGCTGTGAATGAACCTCCTCTTTGTGTGCATCCACACACACACACGTGTTTGTGTACATGTACTTGGAGGTAGGTGGGGGAGGTGGCGAGTATAAAATAATGTGTGAATGCGTCTGATGTTGGTAGTCCAATTTTAAGAACCATTTGCGATGCATTTTGTTTGGGAAAGGGTTGGTTTTAATTAGAGATGCACCGATAGACCAGCCGGTGACCGGAATTGGCCGGTTTTCACGTGCTCGGCCATGACTGCGACCGGCAGGTCAGTCTGACATATGACTATTTCATGCCGGTCAACGCTACAATTAACTGACAACATAAGTTATACGAGTTACAGTTCTCAAGTAAGCACGCACACACGGACGCCACAGCACAGTCTCTTTTTCCTTTCTCTCAACTTTTCTCCCGTGTGTGGCGCGTACCCGCTCGTGGTGTCGGCGCTATTCTCGCACATGTAGGGAACCTCCTGAATTAACCTGCAACATGTCAGCTGTTTGGAAATTCTTCAGCGTGTGTGCAGAAGATAACAAGTTTGCAATATGCAACACCTGCAAGGAAAGAGTAGGGCGTGGAGGGATGACACCAAAAACAAATTTTTTTTGTTGGATATCGGATGTGAAAGGAAGGAAATGGTTCTAACATTGCACTTTAGATGTGTGTGAATTTCCCACACCAGGAGTAATTTATATTGTTCCATTTTATAGTGATCCATTATCTGTTCAAACATTTTTCTATGTTCTGTGCAAAATGTTCTATTAAAGAAAAGATAAAATATTTGCCTGTGCTGTAAAGTGGTTAGAAAAAATGAAATCGGAATCGGCTAAAATCGGTATCGGCTGGCCTAACTCAAAGAAAATCGGAATCGGCCTAGAAAGTTGTAATCGGTGCAGCTCTAGTTTTAATCTTAATGGATACGACCATGTAATTGTATATGCTGTGTATTTCTATACAGCACACTACCTGTGCCACCAGGCCCCCAGTGCAAGCCCATCGTTTCATGATGGTTACAGGTCCTTGCTGCCCACTTACTAGCCACAATATAAACTCAACGGAAGGCTTTGAATAAAGAGGGGGTCTAGATAGATATGCTCTCTAGTGAAGCTAGCTATTTTCTGCTATTTACCAACTTTAAATCTGACCATTTAGTTAGAAATAAGTTGGAAATACAAATTGTTGCTCTTGTGGCAAAATAACATCTCCATTTTCTTTTCTTTAATTTTTGATATATTTTCATATCTAAAATGCATGGCTCTTGAAAAGATGACTAGATACAGTTTGAGGCACATGCACAACCTATTATTTATCCTAAAGACAATGTGACAATACTTCCTGGTACAGAAGGTCTCAGGTAGAGGGTGCATCTTAAAAGTATTTTTGAATCTTTGACTTTTGCAAGAATTAAGACTCCTTCAATTCCACAGATTGCAAAACACTATTATCTAGCTGTTTCCAGTTACAATGCTACTTGAGAATTGTGGAAAAAAAGGTTTCCAATACTAATACGGCACTGTCCACACAATTTACTTCTAAAAAGGTGGGTGCCAGTATAGTCCATTAAAACTGCTTGTCGGATAGGCAAATAGCTCCGAAACCCCTTTCCGTTATATTGCGGTGGGATGGGCTGTGTCCGACTATTTCTGCAACTTTCCAAAAAAACTACAACCCGACATTCACACCCACTTGACGTCATGATTGGCCGGCTGTGTGGAGGTGAGAACGTAGCCTTGGTTTTATTCAGTTGGTAAATGAATGATGAATGGCTTTCAGGAGAGACTGTCTGAAAATGTGTGCTAAACCCATTTTAAACAATACCGCATCACCCGCCTCTCTATGATAGCTGGGATTTCATCCCACCTCCACCGCCTCCGCCTTCTAACATGGCTGGACAACACGTCATACAATCTACTTCTTTCCAGTCATAACCAGGCCCTTGCAGTAGCTATTCAATTTAATAATTCCACTTGGACCGTTTTCACTCAATCCCACACAATCTAAACTTGTCTTGAACAGACACATGATGGGAAATGTCTATTGTAGCAGCAGAGCAGTTTCCAAAAAGTAAGTTCCAGTGGAACTTCTCTCAATACCGACTATACTAGTGCATTGACAGAATGGATACCCCATCACCGCACAGTGTCAGATGTTCAGCAGTGCACATCCTGGCTGCTCAGTCTCAGGCACAAGGGACATGACAGCCTCAAGTCCCTCAGATAGCAAATAGACTAGCACCATCAGGAATGAGACGAGGCATTTCATATCTATGGCATCAGAGATTAGAGTCAAGTAGGCAGATGGTCTGACTGACCAACCGGTATCGGAACGTGGAGAAAGCAGAAGACACTGGCAAAATGGCCACAAACTGAGCCAGGTGTACGCATGCACATACAAACGTGCAGAGTAGATTAAGGGTCGATTTCCGGTTTTGCCGGTCCGGTCCGGTGTACGAGCTTAAGCCGGTTTGATCATTATGACACCTTCTGGCAAATTAAAAAAAAAAGTAGCCTACATCAGCAACCTGTGCCGACAGCATCCCGCCGCTAAATCCAACTTGTATTGCATAAGTAATAAGCAATATGACAAAGTGATTAACCTATGGTAACATAATATTGTATGTCTGATTATAAACTAACGGAGGTTTATCAATATTTTAAGCCGCCAACGTCTCTAAGATTAGGCAATGGTTATGGTAGGGGTTAGGGTTAATGTTAGGCTTAGGTGCGTTGAAGTAAACGGTCGCAGTGCTGCCTGGAACGAGACGTTGGGGGCTTAAAACACCACCGAGCCTAACGGAGCCACTTGACAGGCCGTGTGCAATTTACTGCCAAGCCAGGATCGGCAACAAGAAGGAGATGAAAATGTCAGTAAAAGAGAAAGATGGCAAGATGCGCACATTGTGTTTGTTTACCACAAAGTTCATGTGTTTTTTGGGGCGATGAGACGAGTAGGGTTGGGTACAGAAATCCGGCGCCAATATGGCAATATGGTAGTTGTAGGATTTGGTATACTGGCCCAGTGCAGTGTTTGGCTTCAAGGGGCTATACTCAAAATACTGAAAAAAAAATCAGCGGGCTAGGATTGGGCTCTCACAGACTGTTCCCAAGTACGTAAAATACCTACGTTGTTTCATGGCCACATGCACTAACATGCATACGTAGCTGGAGCAGCTATCAAAACCAAACAGAGAGAGAAACTCAGATTCTGACACATACAGAGGGACTGTGACTTAATTCTCTGTTCAGGACGCCGTTATTCTAAAATGTTCTTTGCATAGCAAATATTTGATTGCTGCTATATTGATGTTCTAAATATTGAGCGAGCGAGCACGCACAAGCTTTTGTGGGAGACAGCACATCTCTATCAGGCTCAATAAGACAAGTGGAACTAGACGGTGCTTTCAGCCATCAACCAGAGACTGAATCATCCAAAGTGATGTGAATCACCGGCAGGCTAAGTCAGATAAAGAAGTGGATCTTATCAACCCAATGGTCCTAATGCTGACTTGCCTCATCAGTCACCAAGCTTATCAGGTGATCTCTTTGTGCCAGTGATACAGCCTTCAGATCTACAGTGGCAGAGGCTGAGAAAGGGCGGCCGATGGAGCGCAGAGGGGTCATAAGGGCATGTCCACTCACATACAGAACTCCCCTTATGGCAAGGACGACAGCTAGCAGGAAGATACTAAATGGCCACTGTAATTAGCCTCTGTTGTAAAAGGCAAAACAGGGATAATGCCTCCCATACATTTTACAAGACTGTCTGTTCATATTGAGCAGGCTGTCATGCGCTAACACGTAGCAATTACACACATCCAGCTGCTAAAAATACATCATTAAATACACAAATTGGTGTGGGATGGAGAGAGTCCTGAAAAACACATCCTCCTGGCTTTGAAACTGTGTCACGCTGTCCCTGTCAGTACATACTAGGGTAAAAGGTGAGACAGAAAGAAAACAGAACCTTAAGTGATCAACAATGATCTGTTGTTGGGAAGGCACAACAAACCAAACCAACAAACCACATGGGCATGCATGCATACACAGACACACTCACTCACTCTTCTTCCTCCCTCCTTGCACCGCAAGCGGTGAGTCATCCCTCTATTCACGTCACCGAGAGAAGAGTGCACCCTGTGACAGGCCGGTTAGTAGCAGTCACACTGATCTATGTGGCACCTCTCTCCCTCGGTTTCTCCTCTGATGGAGAGACTATGTATGCTCACTCCCTATTAGGAAGGTTTACTCAGCTCATAATGGGGGGCCAGTGTGGGAGCTGAGTCAGACAGAGTAAGGAGAAGAGCCCCTGTGTCAGGAAACTGTATGATGGTTTTCTGCCTAGACAGGATCATTTTATATTTTGCTTCTTTGTCATCTAAACCTGGGTTCCTGATGCCTATTTCACAGGCCATTGTCTCATTATTCATGTATGCCACAAGGCATAGCCAAAGGCTATAGGCAAGCAATACCGGCATCTTTCCACAGTGAGATACTATGCACCGGTCTATATTAGGGTCATTACATTTCTGCTAAAATGTTGAGCGCCTGCCTGCTGTGGTCACAAACCGTAGCAATCATTATTCACTAAACAAACCTTTATTATGCTGCCATCCTTTATCTGTCTTTATTAAATCAAATTGAACATTTAACAGGGAAAAAAAGAGTGACAGTGAGCTCCCAGAAATGTCAATATGTGGAGTCCAAGGAGAATAGCAAACAAAGCAAATCATTTCCAGAGCTATGTTTTCCCAGACAACTACATTTTTATCATAATGGTTTACAATTAACGGCCCCACAGCTCTATACCTCCTACTACTCCAGCTGTCTTCCGTTCACAATGTCAGCGACGTTTCGGAGCCAGATTTCATTGTTGCGGACACAAAGCCAGCGCAATCACCAACAATTAGGGAAAAGAAAAAGGCTGCCATAAATAAGAATGTAACACATCTTACTCAAACACCGCCTTTTTCTGCCCTACCTCCTCTACAAACACACTGTAACATACCATATGCTTGTTTTACATTATACTAGTATATCAGTGCACAGTTGATTCCATCATCTGTCAAATTAAACAAGAAGAGCAGCGAGCTAAATGACATTCGGGTAGCAAAGCCGATAAGGGGGGAAAAAATAGTAATAACTGTTTTGGGGCACGAGAGTATGACAGTCTGGGGAAAAATAAAATGCAGGGGTGACATATTCTGTACAAGAGGAAGTGCTGTAATGGAAACATCGCTAAAAATCTAAGGAGATTCATTTATGCGTGCACACGACATTGCAGTTACTGAACTGAAGAATAAAGATGACTGTGCATTTTCTGTGTCTGTTTTAAATCAGTTGGCTTCTTCTACATGCATTGCCTGTTGTTTATCCTGTTGGTATACATGTTTTATTTAACTCCTTTTTGCTCAGTTACTATGCATATTAGGCACGTGTGACGTGAATCCAAGTGATCAAGCTTCATCAGCTTGGTGTCGGAAAAATATCAAATTTTATTAAAATCATATTGATGCACTTACATAACATGTTCTTTCAAGCTGTACTATTCTCTACATTGGCTGGAACCATAAGATGCTATTATGTTATTGAGCAGCCTGGGAGCTGAGGGACATTGACTGTCAGCCTGTTGTCATTCCTGGAAAAATTTGTCAATGCATCCTGCCCAACCCCTCCCCTCTTTACTGCACACACTGAAAAAGCTGAATGAATCCGGGTGAAAAATGACTGCTGGAAATAAAAAGGTTAGGTAAAAATGTAGCGCTGTTAATCGGATTATATTTACGCGGATTATAATCTTGCACTTGTTAAGATTAGATAAGAACAAATGTAAGCACCAACATAAAATGTGTTCTTCGCTGCAAGAACCTTTAGCAATCTCATGATTATTTTTTGGCCGTCAACGTTGGATTTAAAAAGGCCTCTTTATTCGTCATAATTATCTACACGAACAGTCTCAGAGATTCTAAGATCTCGTTTGAACTCTTTCAGCTCTTACAGCCGAGCACATTTCAGACGGGAAAAATATGACCTGTTCGTGTACATTTTATTAATCAGCCAAACTCAAATGTACAGTAAAAACCTCTTCTCTAGTTTAGAAGAGCCTTTGATAGTGCTCTTGAAAAGTGCAAATTTGTCAAATGTTTTCTTTTAACACAAGCTTAAACTTAGCTAATTTGTGGTTAAGAAAATAACTAAATGAGTTATTTCGGTTTTTGTTTTAAACTTGTGAAGAGTTTATGGAGGGTATGTATAACAGAAGTAGGGGTGGCACCGATCCGATATTAAGATCGGATATCGGTCCCGATATTGACAAAATAACTGGATCGGGGATCGGAAAAATGAACAGATCCACGGGCCGATCCAGTTTTGTTAGTTTTTTTTCCCCCTCTGTCGCACTTGTGTTGCGTGCTGGAAGAGTTGAGTGTACAAATAAATAAGAATTCAATACATTACATCTATGTTATTTTGTCTTAGTTAGGAAAGTAATGTTTAGTTAGGAAACTCTGGTGCCTTTAGTCTCTTCCACATAGTGGAAGGTAGGTATAAGGTGGAAGGTATACAGAGTATTATTAATCCGATCGGAATCGGGTATCGACAGATACACAAAGCCCAGGCATTGTATCGGGACTGAAAAAGTCGGATTGGTGCATCCCTAAACAGAAGATCAATATATTGCCCTGATCATCAGTTTGATTTTCTTCCTGTGCGATTCTGTACATTTGCATATATTATCGTGAAAAACCTTTAATTAGGACATTCTTATTAAAACTGAGACACTAGATCACCCAGTCCTAGTTATTTTCCATATCTGCTGTATTAATTAATTTAGACAAGTCTCTCAGTCATAGATAGACATAGATGTCAGGGTAAAAGCAGAGTACTAAGCATTTTAATGAGCCATACATTTCCTGGAGCTTTTTGGCAGCCCTGTGAAGAGTGTAGCCAAGAAGGCATTTGTCTTGCGGTCAAAATGCCCTGAAACTCACACTCAATATGGAGCACTCTGTGCTGGAGCAGTAGTGATTTGTCCACAGAATAAACTGTACCTCTTGCAGCATTTCGCAGCAAAAGCTACTACCTTTACTGGTACTGGTCCCATGGCATGAACATTTCCCTTTGAGTTTTTTAACATTAATATGAGTTCCCCCAGCCTGCCTATGGTCCCCCAGTGGCTAGAAATGGCGATAGGTGTCAACCGAGCCCTGGGTATCCTGCTCTGCCTTTGAGAAAATGAAAGCTCAGATGGGCCGATCTGGAATCTGCTCCTTATGAGGTCATAAGGGGAAAGGAATTTGGCCCACCCATGAGAA
Organism: Zingel zingel; assembly: GCA_023566125.1. Taxonomy (NCBI): domain Eukaryota; kingdom Metazoa; phylum Chordata; class Actinopteri; order Perciformes; family Percidae; genus Zingel; species Zingel zingel. The sequence goes on along the minus strand of CM042316.1, from coordinate 5,717,869 downwards.
AGAGAGAGACATCATGGCTTGAAAACAAGCAAAGTGGCAGTTGGTCAAGGCCACACCCCCACCCTCCACCTTTCCCCCCTCTCTCCTCCTCAATAGCATTTAAAGCTACAGACACAGAAATGGCACATCCTAAGTAAAGCTCATTGTGGGACTGGCTCTAGTGGCTGTAATTCTGCACCAAGGCTGAATTTTGGCAAAGAGACTTCAGATACAGTATTAGGGGACCACTAAGGTCTATATAAAAGAGACTTCAGATACAGTATTAGAGGACCACTAAGGCCTATATAAAAGAGACTTCAGATACAGTATTAGGGGACCACTAAGGTCTATATAAAAGAGACTTCAGATACAGTATTAGGGGACCACTAAGGCCTATATAAAAGAGACTTCAGATACAGTATTAGGGGACCACTAAGGCCTATATAAAAGAGACTTCAGATACAGTATTAGGGGACCACTAAGGCCTAGATAAAAGCATCCAAAAAGCAGCATGTCATAGGACCTTTAAAAGAATAAGGCTGTGCACATGTTGCATGTTTTCATATTTCGGAGGTAATGCTACAACTTGAAGGAAACTTTGATCAAACAATTGTCTTCATCTTGTTGCTTTTGGGAATTGTGTATCTAAAATATATGTTTACATAACTATATATATATATATATATATATATATATATATATATATATATATATATATATATATATATATATATATATATATATATATATATATATATATATAGTTAAACCATATGACTGGCCAACACATTATTTAAGTTTTGTGGAAAGGGTGCGCTCTAAAAATCAATATGTCATCATATAAACCTGTTTTATTTTTTCAAGGCTAGAAACATGGTGGACAACAGGGGATATATTTATTTACAATTACAATTTTTTTTCTCCTTGCACAAAGGGGTTATATCCAAATATATCCACATGTATTATACACATTATAAAACAATATTTTGCGATCAACTTGTCTGATTCGACTAGATTATTATACAATGTGCATTCAAATCCAGACTCGCATTAAAAGTATATACGTACATGTAGTGAAAGAGCAGCTTTCTTACCTGTGATACACTGAAACTGACCATCCTCTCGTCGAATAGTGAAGGCCTCACCTGGGTTTACCTGCACCAGGATTACCTGAGGACAAATAAAGCAACATTTCATTTGACTAGCCAAGGTAAACATGTTCTACAGCGACTAGTTAATTCAAACGGAAGCCCCCGTTTGTACATGGACAACTTTACAGGTCAACATGTGTAAACAGAAGCCACAGTTGATTTTTTTTTTTTTTTGTGTGTGTGTGTGTGTGTAAAAGTCGCTCTGGCGTTGTACAAACTCAAGATCTTGTAAGATTTCTGTGAATGTATCTCTCTAGTGTGAATAAAAGCCGTAGCATTTGCGTAAAAAGCACACAACAGTCTTAACACCAATGGTGTTTGGTGTTACAATCACAATACGGTCACCTGAAAATCATTGAGAGCATTTCTGTGATGCCTAATATGCAGGTAACACCGGCAGAGGCAGGTACAAGCAACAGAAATAACACAGCATTAGTAAGAACCAGAACACACAAAGCTGTCTGCTACGGGACAAGTGCTCCAGCCAGCTTAAAATCTGTGCAGTAGACAAAAAACTTTGGACAGGTCGCCTTTGACTTTCAATCACGCCAATTGCTTTCAGGACAAACATCCATCTAAACAGGTATTGGCTACAAAATCAGGAGAGAAATTAACTGCCTGACGGACTGTCGGGGCTAGAGTTGGGCCAAGACTTTCTCTAGTGTTAACAGTTTTGTTCTCTCAATTCAGCTGGTGGGATAAACAGTCCTTGAACTGCAAAAAAGCTTTTTTTATATGAGAGACTAAAGTGAGGACACCAATAAACACTGCCATAACTGGACAATAGAATCCATCGATAATACACGTAATGTGTGTGAAAGGGGAGTGTTCAATGTACTGTAACACACACAATCAATACACAAGCTCATATTCTAAAGCAACCGTCGCTGTCAATTTCAGGGGATATCATTTACAGAATCTGGGATTTTCATCTAAGAAGCAGTACAGTATAACTTCAGTTCATGTTGGTCAAACAAGCCATATTCAAGACTATAATAAGAGTGGGTGGATAACTTAAATGAACCAATAAGTGGAACAAGGCAACAAAGATGTAAAATATAAAAAATATCAGTTTGGTACGGAAACTTTGTCTCTGGAAAAAAAAAAAAAAAAAAGCATTAAAAACGTAACAGCTAATCATGGTTATTGATTACAAAATCTGACACTTATCAAGTTTGGGTGTCTTTCACAACACAATACATTTAAAACAACTGCTCATTTTGCACATCATTGAGATGAAGTAGTTGAATATTTAACTTGATAACTTTCAAAGTATGCGTTGCATATGCAATGTAAAATACTTTTATAGAACGGTTGAACTCCATGCAGACATGTATTGTGACGAAATACTTTTTTTTATCTTTTACAAGGGATTAATATAAGACACTGTGTTTCCCTGCTGTACTGCACATGACATCAAATTACAACCACCTGTACATTTCAGGAACATTCAACAGATGTTGTACAACAGATGAAAAACATTAGGAAGCAGGGTTTCTTCAAACGTGACACTGTTTAAGAACATTATGAATTAAATTTAAGACCTATATCACAACATAAAAGTACACGGAAATGCAGAGTCACACAATGACTTGCAGCGAATTGTATTTGGACTAGCAAAAGAAAGAACTACGATAATAAAAATATGAACCATTATAAAGCGCTGCAGAACTATTAGAGGTAGCGTTACATGGATGTAGGAAAATGAAGGGTCCTATCTTGCACCCGGTGCAGCGCAAAGCCCGACACAAGTGTCTTTGCTAGTTTAAGACCGATGCAGTTGTCAATTTCCCGTCCAGCGCCCGCGTCATTTAAATAGCAAATGCACCTGCACCCATCTTTGCGCCCATGGGCGTGCTGGTCTTACAGGGAGGTGTGTTCAGATGCATTCTGGGCGTATTGCTATCGCGCCATTGACCAACAAAAACCTGGTCTAAAGTCATTTCATTGTTATTTTAACAGCAAATTAGTAAAATGCTCCTAGGCTCGTGCACAGCATGCGCACACTATGCTTGTTACACACACACACAGGAACGCACAGCAGCACACACACGCAAAAGATTACAAATAAAAATATTAGGGTGCAAATCCACCATCATAATAGCAATGTGCCGAGGTCCAAACGCGCCTGGCTTTTAAAAGGGAATGGGAGATGATCTCTGATCGGTTTATTGCACGTTACGCCCAAAACACACCTATGATTAATGAAGACACTAAGTACAACCCTTTTGAACCATGCGCCCGGCACACAGACCCTTTTTTGACCGTCAAACTAGCAAAGGTGGATTGGGACACGCCCTAAACCTGCGCCATGCGCTTCACGGCGTGCGATTAGATCGTTAAAATAGGGCCCTAAGCCCCGTTTAGAATTATTTAAGACCTACTTCAGCGAATTTAAGACATTTTAAGGCCTAACATTCTGACCCCGCGGAAACCCTGAGGAAGCGATTCTTATTTCAACCCACTTTTAACATAGTAAAACATAACAATTAGCCTCTGTCTGAAAATATTGACTGTGTCAATATTTCACATAGAATCAAAGGATCCATGATTTGTAACGGAACAGTTTCTCCCCACACCTAGTTTCCCTCTATATCATCCTAAATACATCATTCTTAACTTATTCTTCTTAACTCCTAAAAGAACACACATAATTAGGTTTTTGTTGCCCGGCACTGTGTGAGGGCGCTAGTTACCTCGCTCTTGTGGAAGTCGCTGTCATAGAATCTACACTCCGCTGGCAAAGGGCTTTGGCTACGGTTCTCGTCAAGCACAGAAATCATCAGCACCTCCATCTCTGACACTGCTCCCATTCATGTGCTCAGCAGGGAGAGGAAAGAACCCTTTGACTGCCACACGCACACACACACACACACACACACACACACACACACACGCTCATATGTTCATACACACCCACACAGGCAGCGTCAGCAGCAAGTGTAGATGGTGGG
>CM042316.1:5506285-5701285 GCA_023566125.1 Zingel zingel | reverse complement strand
CTAATTGTTTACTGTGCGATGATATGAACTAGCAGCTGGGTGGACAGGAAACAGGAGCCAAATGACCAAGGGAAAATCCTGCCAGTGGCGGAACTAGACAGGAACTAACGCAGTCTCCCTGCAGCTGACGGCATACGGCAACATGTGCAGTGATAATTGATGATCCTCCACCCTCCAGGATCCCCTGGAAATGCTGCACGATGGGGAAATTAGGATAGAAACAACACCTCTTAGAAATACATTGTACTAAGAGGTGCTCATGCTGTAGCAAGTCCCTGTTAATATGGGGAGTACTGCTTAGCAATATCAAGACACAGGAGAGATAGGTTTTTATCAGAGGAAACGTCATCAAAGCACATAGTCAACCTGTATGATGGTGCGTTATCTGTACGCATTTTGAGCTATCCACATGCATGTCTACACTGTATACAGCGGATGTAAACATACACACCACGTGGCACCAAGTCCTGTGTTTTACCCATCCGCTACCCCAACCAACCTCCCTTTGCGGACCTCCGTCCTTTCATACTACTCGCTACGGCGATAATACACATGTAATGTAGGTCAATGGAGGCCAAATGGCGTTGATAAACACGCTAAAAAACGATTATGCGTCTTGATAACGCGCAAAAACAGCATACGAATTGGCATGTTATGCATACGCCACTTCGTGAGATCAGTCTGCATCAACTGTCACCAGAACCCATTATCTTTTGGCTCGTGCCCTCTGGAAATTTCACACAAATTTCTGCAAACTCCAGGCATGCTGTCATGTACTTTCTTCTCCTCAGGAGTGCCTTCCATCTGGCTCATCTACCACATAACCCAGACTTGTGAAAGACTAATGTTCTTCCACAGAAATCTTTAATCATAGCTAAGGCACTTTAAAACTCATGTCAAGTTGTCCTTAGGCGCCGAGTCAGCTTCCTGGCTAAGATTAAAAAAACACGATGGACTCTTCGGAAAAGATTATCTTCACTCGAGTTTCTGCCAGACTACACCGTTTTCTGAACATAGTCATACTGAGAAATACAGAGAGAGTTGTGTGGAGCTGATAGTCTTAATTAACTCTGTATCAACTCATTTGACAATGGCTTGAATGTAACAGACGTTCATTAATATAAAAAAAAAAAAAATTCTGCACTAAAGCTTTGAATGCAACTATCAGCTGACAAAACATTCTGCTAATTATCAGTTTATTAATATTAGGACTGTGTACCTAATATTAGAGATGCACCGATTGACCAGCTGGTGACCGTTATTGGCTGATTTTCACGTCATCGGCCATGACCGGCGACCTGCCGGTCAGTCTGACATATGCCGATTTTATGCCGGTCAAATTCACTCGGGAGGCGCATGATTTACATCGCGCAAAATCAGCACCACACGTGCACACGCAGGGTTTCCGCTATATGCATGTAGCAGCGTTGCACTGCCGCTCAATCAGCTGTTTATGAAATGTCATAAAGTCGTAATTATACACGGCTCTGCAGAGCAGCTGCTCTACTGATCTCAGGCGAATAGTCAGCTGCTCTCACTCTTTCATTTATGCACAATGACAAATAAAAAAAATGAAATCGAAATCCGCTAAAATCGATATCTGCTGGTCAAACTCAATGAAAAATCGGAACTCGGAATCAGCCTAAAAATTGTAATCGGTGCATCTCTATCTAATATGTAAGGGACCATATTACTAATATTGAACAAATATTGACATTTGATGTATTGTAGCAGAGTTAGCTTAAAGCTTTCAGTGCAGATCTTTTTCAATGCAGTACTTGAATGGTTATTAACTGGATCAGTATTTGTATCGATTGATTGACTTAATAAAATATTCAGAACTTGGGTCTGTCCTGAATATCGGTGCAGTAATAATGGTGTTGTTTGTTTCACTGGCTCAGATGATTCAGTGGCTGACCAAGAGACAAGCAGAGTGGGTTGTGTATTTGTCACAACATCTCGAGCCCTCTGGCAATTTATAAGGGGCACATGTCCAAGGCCCTGTCTCCTGTGTCCTGCTATAGCATACAAGGCCAGCACTAAAGACGGCTGAGTCGGGAGTGAGGTCTCACTATCCCACAGTAACATTAGCCCACACATGGCACATAGCCACAAGCAGAGCACACACTCATGGCTGTGTGCTCCCTGCTCAATTTGTGTAGTTACCATTTAATGCCGAGTGTTCTCTCACACAACCAAAGCAAACTGTGTTTTGTTATTTGTAAATCTTAGCTCAGGTTATTGAAGATTTAAAATTGACATGATTATGTTTGAATAAAAATGTTAGAATAGAAAGGAAATTCAAAGCAAGTGAAAAACATAACCTAGTCCACACGTAGATGTTTTTATCCAGCTTTTTCTATGTGTTTGGCCTTTTCGTCCACACGCAACAGCGTTTCAAGTGAATGAAAACTGAGCTTTTGGAAAACTCCAGCCAGGGTGAAGAGTTTAAGAAACACCGTTTATATGTTGCGTAGACAGGGACAGAGTTTTTGGCTTGTAACGTCAAGTGTGTGCCATTATCTCCTTTGTGAGGCGTCACAAATGAAGCAACATTTCTCGCAATGGTGGATGTGGCCAAAATAGTGCTGGTAACTGGCTTGCCAGCAGGACTTTTTACATGTTTACACATAAATGTACAGTTACTCTTCCATTGTATTGAGGAACAGAGGTGTCAGACTGCGCTATGGAAGTCACTGCTACAGAATCTAACACTGCCACGACACAGGCCCCGCCGGTCAGTGTAACGCTTATCAGTTCAATTTTCTAAGTACAAACGGACATTTGGAAAAACAGAAAAAATGGGTTCAAATATGCAAATTTTCATTTTTTTTCCACCTTGACAAATTAAAAAAAATTGGCTCTAAACTGTTTTTCCAATTTTCTGTTTTTTATTCAGATGATCAGAAATTGAGAAAATTACAAAATTGCGTCTGGGCTCCAATTATTCAATACTGCAATGGTATTCTGATAAAAAGCGTTACACTGACCCCCACCGCCAATGTCGCCACTTTTGGACGAGACGGTCTGACTTCTAGTTGGTGGGTAGCCGATTTTTATATCGCCGCCTGAAGGCTTGGCATGCTCTTGACAGTGCTTCACTTGTGTTTTTGCGTTTTCATGCAACCACTGCCAATGAATTTCAGCTTATGACATTTTTCTAAAAAGGTGTTTATCCCTTTCAGTCTGTCAGGTTACAAACACACAGACATGAAAAAAAAAAACAGAAGTATGTAAAAAACAAAAGCACAAAGAACATGAAAACAGGTCTAATGAAAAATGGTACTGAACAAAATGGAAGAAAATATGCATAGCCATCAGCACAGACAACAGCTAAGTACATAAGCCATTAGCTGGGCTTAAACATTGACAGAAACAGACTGATTTATCCGTTACCAATTTAGCTACAAACCAAATGGCAAGAGCAGGAAAAAAACTTGGATGGGAGAGGGGCTTAAATGGATGAAAGCGGTGAATCATACTGTAGCCAAAGTCATCTCTACAAAAGAATCATCTCAGGTAATGACCCCAAGACAACAGCTTCCTCTCTGACTCAGAATAATTGGTCCAACAGAGCGTTAATACCAAGCCAAGACTAGGAGAAAGAAACCAAGAACAAAGAATGAAGTGTCCTCCCAGTAAAGGTCAGAAACGGAGGGGTCAGCCATCGCTGTGAATCCTCTTCACTGTCACCACTGTCCTGCCTCGCTCTGTCAGGCCTGAGAGGCCCCTCCAGTGGTTCCTGCTCTACACTCTGCAGCTGTCAGGATGTTTACACACCTCCTCAGACGGACAACACACATCTTAGTTTACCACGGCGCTCAAACAACAGTCCTTGAAAAGCCCTACATCGAATAATGCAAAAATTGATGTCTTCTTTTTGCATCAGGATCAGGAGTTTGACACCACGAAATCAGTCACATCAAATTGCCTCATGTGCCATCATATGCTTTCACAAGGTACTGAAAACATAATAAAAAGGAAGTACCGTATTTAGTGCGTGGACTGTAAATATAATGGACGAAGCTTCCGGGTCTGCAAAGTGAAGCCAATGCAGAAGTTCCAGTAAAACCTGCATTCTATCTCATTTCCGGAAGGCGAGCGAGTTAATTGTTAAGGCTCTGACACACCAACCAGACGGCCGACCTTCGGCAGAAAAGGCAGTCGGACTGACTGCCTCCCCGAGTTGGTCAAAAAAGTGCCTTGGAACACACCGAAGCAATGCCGACTTGAGCGTACGTTTTGCGTGTACACGAGACGTAATACGTCTCCATAACATCAGGCGGCGCTAATCTGTATGGTCGCCCAAAAAAATTAAAACCGGCAGCTGATTGGACGAACGCGTCACGTGGGTCTGGCTGCTCCAGGATTTTACAACCGGGCATAATGGCGGCTTCGTTCGGAATACCATCTCATATTTTACGAAGATAGTTCACCGAAACGTGTTTCTGAAAACATTTTAAGCGAGAAATAGGCCGTGCAGTTGCTGAATATGTCTTCATTTCAGATCGACAACGGTCAGTTTAAAAGATTTGTCAGATTTTGAGAGGCGTTAGTCAGGCTCATCCCACTCATCATTTCCGGGTTAGCACTCCACCAATCAGATTGGCCATTGAGTCCGACTGCCCGCCTTCCGATTCAACATGTCAAATCGGCCCAAATAAAGGCCGACGGCTCCTCCGACTGACGACGGCACGGAACACACCAAACAGACTCAAGTCACCGACCTCGCCAGACTGTCCGATGGCCGATAATCGGGTTGGTGTGTCAGTGCCTTAAGATATCACTTTACTGTAATGCAGCCTTTAAAACCAGGAAAAGACACTGGTGTCATATTACTAGGGATGTCACGATACCAAAAATCTAGTAGTCGGTACCGATACCACCAAAAGTACACGATACTCGATACCAAAGTCGATTCCACGGTGTGTAAAAAGAGAAAGAAAAAAAGAATAATACGTATACATTAATTCAATGTAAAACATTCAATTTAAACATTAAAAAAAAAAAAAAAACAGTGGCAACTACAGATATTGCATAATACTAGAAATTTTGTCATCGATACAAATACCAGTGAAATTTCATAATTCTTAATACCTAATTTGATACCACAGTAAAATACAAAACAATAAAATCCCATGTCTTTCTTTATAACATCTACAGTACCAGTAACCCTAACCCCCTAACCCTGGCATCACCACACAGCCAGCGTACGCCGTACGGTACCGTCTTCCATGAGTTCACCCGGAACTCCCAGACAGCAAGTATAGTTACGTCTGTTTCTCTCTGCCGTTGTGATTTTTCACATAGAACAGAGCGGGTTAAAGTTAACTTAACTGACGTTATAGAGGTCCCCCAAACACAAGCACTTACGTTAGCTAAATGTCAGCTATTGTAGCTAACATTTAGAAAAAAGAAAGCTGTTGCTGTAGATGTAACGTTACGGTAAAGCCGTGCATGGAGATGAGGCGCTCTGTTTTTCTGTGCTGGTCGGCGTTCATCTTCTTCTCCAGCATTTAGCGGCAGACTACTTGAACTACAGAACACTTGTAGGCGTATGCTGCCCCCGTCAGGTCCGAAAGAGGCGCAGCACCGATGCTAACACTGGCGTCTGTGCTCACGATGCTTAAAAAAAAAATGGGCACTGTCGGTGTTTTGTCATTTTAGAATCTAAAAAGGTATCGCAAGTATCGGTTCTCGTGACATCCCTACATATTATGAAATTCAAAATCTAAGACGATATCTAGTCTCATATCGCAATACCGATACAATATCGATGAATTGCCCAACCCTAGAACACACAGTATAGATTTTAACGTTACCTGCAGGAGACGTCAATCAAGCTAATCATGCTAGCATTGGCAACTGCACACTCACATCCAGCTCCTCACGGTCAAAGGTAATATCTGAAGTAATAAGCCATTTTATTTGCAAGGACAGAACCCATACAGCATTGTTGAAAATGATGGCTACGGATGGAGGACAAAGACCTTGAGACCGCAATTCATAAAATCTAGTTCTGGTAGCATTTCAGTGAAAAATACATACGTAATACACACAAAAAGTTAGTCCTTGTGCACCACTACCCATTATTTGCTGATGTAGCAATAGGCATAATTTCTTTTGGCAATGGGTCCATAATTCTTAAACTAATTTATTCTTTGCTATTGATTTGACATTTTGTCATTGATGATATTGGTTCTTAACTACGTCATAAAAACCTCGTAATTTATTTGATGCAAAATGTTAAATATCAAATCTTAGCTCAGTAGCAATGAATTGTCTTTGTATCTAATCATATATCAAGTATCTGGGTATTGATACATCGGAGAGGGATACACTAACACCTCTTGTGCAAAAACAAACTCATCATGTTGTAGTTCGAAAAACACAGTAACTGCTCTGTGTTATCGGATACTTGTTATTCCTCCTCATAGTGCATTTCAGTGATCGTGAACATGCAGTGTTTCAAACTGGTGTAAACAGCAGGGTGGTAATGATGTCAGCCACGAAGGAACAGCAGCATTTCATTCCGCTATCGCTCATAAAACACTGTAAACACTGACAGGGAACAAGTACAGGTAATCAGGTAACCTTTGTGGGAGGTGGTAAGGTAACTGAATTCCATGAGAACAACACCCTCACCGCCCAACACAACCAGCAAAATGTGATCTCTGCGTGAACAAAGCCGGATTCAGGGTGAAGGGATTTTCCACTGTGGAAAATGACAAGATGGCTAGAAAAGGCATGTTTATGGGGCAGCACTAATAATAGCAAGTCTTATCTCGACAAACTGCACAAGACTGAGGAAATGACGGACAAGATATCACTGTGGGCTCCATGCTATTCCCCAGGAAGTCATGGAAACTTAAGCAAATCGAACTGATGACCATCAAAATGACAGGGAAATCGCCCAGGCTTGTCAGGGCCACTCAATCTCACTCTGATACTGACAAGAGATGATGGGGGATATCAGGCCATATCTACAGCAGCAAAGGCTGCTATCAAAACCGAGAGAGATGTGGCTGCTAACTAACAAGCACCTGTTGCCTATGAAATCAGTTTGGGTTGTTTCATAACTTATCTGAGTGAAAGCCATGTGTGCATACTTTGTTTAGCATCTGAAACAAGCCACCAAAAGCATCAGGTTTCACAAGCGGTACATACCATATACTGTTAACGTAAATGTATCAGAAAGCAGTTGCAACAATTACAAAACTAAATCGGATTGAGTTTATAGCTACACATAGAGTGAAATATATATATTTTTTTAAATACTTGATTATTCCACTACTGTGAATTAAGGCAAGAGTTGAATTAAAGTTAATAATATACTATTTAACCAATTCACACAGTGGCAATTAATTTCTCTACTGCCATATTTCACACACACGCACACACACACACACACACACACACACACACACACACACACACACACACACACACACACACACACACACACACACACACACACACACACACACACACACACACACACACACACACACACACACACACACACACACACACACACACACACACACACACACACACACACACACACACACACACACACACACACTCCAGCTAGACTACATATCAGGCCAAATACCACATTATAGTTTCCCTGCTGTGCTGGTCAAACCATACACTATGCCACCGCCTCTAGTGTTACTACTTAAGTAAGTGTTCTAGTGCTTTAAGTGCACCTGCTAAAATTTCTCAATTTCACTGATTAAGTGAAACACACAACAGTTCAACAACTGAAGACTTAAGGCCAACAACAGACAAAATAAGCCAGAGGCACCACTTCAATCTAATCATTCCAACTGTAATTACAAGGCAGATTGCTAAAAGTTCATTTGGGCTAAGGCTGTGCAATTGATCGAATTTTAATCGTAATTACGATTTTGGCTCCTAACGATCACAAAAACAGAGTAATCGAGAAAAACTATTATTTTGCACGTTACGTTTTGCAAGTAACCGCTTATTTCGTCATGTCTTCTGACTTGGGGAAAAAAAGGGCTCAAAACAGGAAAAGTATTAAGAGTACAGAGTACCTGCTGGGGACCCTCTCCATTGACCATGGCTGAAGGGGGTGGTGAGGCCAGAATTGGGAGATCAGGGCTGAGAAGCTGGCCGGACTCCAGAGGTGGGGTGTGGTCTGCCATGTCTCCCTCATTCACACCACTGAAGAGGTACTCCTGCAACAAAGACACTTCCATCAATGGATACGCATAAAGTATACCACAAAGATTTGTGGTGTCATCTTCTTGAGTCTTCCAGCCAGTCATTAGACCTGTGCTGAGAACTACATTTACTCAGAATGTCCTCTCTCCCCTCTCTTAGTTTACAGTATGAGCACATCATCACCTTTATTTGCACAATGTTGGGATGTGACTGCTTTTAATATGAGGTGGACAAAAATGTTGTATGGGTACATGTATTTTAAAATGATGATGAACTATGTTTACTCTGAATACCATAAAATGTATAATTTCTTGCAGGTATACTGAGTAATACAGCAAAACATTTAATCACTTTTTTTGTTTGGCTTTGAGATTCAGCAGGTTATGAAAATGAAGGACCAATGTTGCATATATTTGTACTAATTACTACAAACTGATAGGATCATCTTCATCATTACAAAAAAAATCTATTTCTGGAGGTGTTGCAATTATTTTTCGTATTAAACAATATGACACAGTGACAATTACTAAATTGGATACAATTGGTGGGCCATAAGACCCACATCTGCTATCCACCAGCAATGGAGGATAGCAGAGGTGGGTGCTACAAATTCCCCCAATTCTATGATGATATTAAAGTCTATATTTAGTCATTTTAAATTCAGCATTTTCTAGAGTACAAGATATCAGGCATGAGGCAAATATCCTCTAAATGCACAAGTGTTTCCAGTAAAGACATTGTGACAAGCTGAATTGACTAAGTGGGACTTGGACGCCCCTCATAATTAATTTCAAAACACATACTGTTTTCCACTGCCAGTCATTGCATTGGATTGCATGGCATTTTCTGCAGCCCAGTTGCTGACTCTGAAAGATATTTTCTGATGCCATCAATGAGGGGCCAGGTTAGACCACTTGTTCCATCCAAAGTAAACAGTCCTGATCACAAACCAAAAAGAGAGAGATGATCGGATGCATTTCTTTTTATAGGACGTAAACATGGCATGTAGGTGAAAGTTTGTGTCGCTGCTGGAGTCTATGCTGCATATTGTTCCTGTTTGGTACTTGCTGAATGCTAAACTTACATGGAATTTGTGTCTATCTTCATTTTTATTGAGGTAATACTAACTGAGTTACTGCATATTAACAACAATAAATCACAGCAAGATTGAAAAGGAGTTATTGGTATGCCACTGTTCAGTCATATACAGGAGATATATCCTTTCCATATACATATAAGAAGAGAAAAGGAAATTAGTAATTGTTGTCTATGCAATGGAAGAATGCTAACCCTTTCAACTGAAAAAAATAAAAGTTTATCAGGCCAAATAACTAAAATAAATACCCACTACTGTGCAATGTGTGCTCACAACCTTTACATAACCAACAAGCACAAATATCCAAAAGCTGACCATGAAGGCATATGACATCTACGAATTTCAACCAATCAACACATGCAAACCAACCAAGAGGGATTATACGTAAACTCATGTCAAGTCAAACCTTATGAGAGTATGCAGGGAAGATAGTTCCTTTTAAAACAATGTAATATGACTGAAAAAGGGCCACACTGAGGACTCACCACTTGTTAAAAAAAAAAAAAAAAAAAGGACATGAAAAGATTAAATGGTAAATATTCTGTAAAAACAACAACAGAACACCATGAGAGAAATGCAACACATGTCCTTGAACCTAATTACAATGTGGCACATGCGCCCCTAAACCTTACAGTGATCTGGCTTATCTGTTAGCTTTAGTCCCTCCCCTCCTTAAGCTTAAACAACAAAGTCAGTTTACAGTGTGATGGTCAATGAACTTGGTTTGACCCATTGCTGCAGTAGAGGACCGACATGTATTTAGCCTAGTATTACTAGCAGGCATTAAATGATGGCAGTCTCGTTCTAGGCCTCCAAGTCAATCACTTGGCATATTAACTTAATAACACAAGACAATTTAGAGTATATTAATGTTCAAGTCTAAATGTATTTGCCAAGAACACTCATCCAACAGTAAGCCAGGGGTCAAATTCAATTATTAAAATCATAATAGAAGTTATTGCAAACCTTGAACAGAAGGTGGGCCTTCATCTGTCTTGACCGGTTGGGGTGAAAGGAGTATTAACAAAGGGGAATCCCTGATTACAGGCACTTCTCTTCTTTACATTTGCCCCTGATCCAACACATTTTTGAAGCCACATATGACATTCTATTCTCACAATGGAAATGAAGATTTGAGAGTTAATTATTCATTATCCAAATATGACATAATTTGATTAGGTGGTTGATAAAGGTATTTGTATACTCCAGTTGTTAAGCACTGCCGCTAGGGGTTTTCTTAATCTCACCTGCATAATCTTAATTGTTTTTATTCTTTAACTCCTTTTTGTGTCATTGTTGTCTGGATTTTACTGTGTAAATAAACAAACATTTCAATAAACAAACTGGCTGTATGAGTGCCATGCTACCTGCGGTACTATACAAACCCATAGTGTTGGTACTTTCCCCTCTTTGCTTCTATGCCTTCTCCAGGAAATTATGTGGCTATAAAAGTTAATGATAAATAATCCGAAAACACCCCAGCGTCCTATTAAAAACAGTGAAAAACACCAGCTGACTCTGTTGTTTAACTCTGTTTGTGCACAGCCTTTTCTGTAACATCTGTTGTTAACTGTAGATCATATTATTTGACTGTGGCTAAGAGAGTAGCCAGTAAGGACACAACAGCTGTTTTTCAGTTACAGTTTTGGTGGGATGGGGAAAACACCCTGAATGGGTAGAATAATAGGACATTGTGTCTAGCCAACACTTCTGTTTAATTCCTCATTGTATTAGAAGTAGTACACAAAGTCATGATAATGAGGAAAAAATATGGCCTTCACGTGTATAATGATTAGGAAACGTTGGTCTTCCGATTCGAATAATGACTCAAATGTATCCAGGTTTGAACCAATACTCTAATGTGGCGGTTTAGCTGGAACACCTAGCTAGCTAGAGAAATGTTTCCTATGGCAGCCAGCTTCACACGGTGAAACAGCTGGTTATCTATTTAGTGCATGTAACGTTAACGTTATTTGACCGTTAACGTTACCCTTAGTCATCCCTACCCTCTGCCTAACTTACCAGGTCTACCAACTACAAACATGAAGACAGTTGTATTTAACATGCTACACTATTAAAAATAAAGTCAATGTTCAGAGGTAATGTTCCTTATTTGCCATAGCTAGCTAGCTAGCTAAGTTAACTAAAAGTTAGGTTAGTTATCTTGCAGCTAGGACAATTGTTTACTCTAGTTACAGGTAGGTAGGTAGGTAGGTAGGTAGGTAGGTAGGTGTGTGTGTGTGTGTGTGTGTGTGTGTGTGTGTGTGTGTTTTAGCGTTATGTCATAGCTGTTCGTTATTTAGCTAGCTAACTGCTACATAACGTCGCTATTCACAAACGACAACCTTAGCGTTTACTTCGAGTTCTCTTAACCGACTTAGCTACCGTTAATACAGTAACATAAATGAGTTATTACCAGCTAACGTTACTTACTCAGTCTGTCGGTACAGCAGCAGCAGTCTTGTCTGACACGCCGATGCACAGTGATTGTTCCTATGCAGCTCTTCCCGTTATGTTTAACGTCAGCGAGCTTCGATGACCAGCTACTTTCCGCAACACCTGAGACGGGTGCCTTGCTAGCTACCTAGATAAACACAAGACCAGGCAAAATGTGGCATGCTAGTGTTAGCTAATTAATGCTACCTAGCTAATAGTTAGCTAGATGAAGATGTGCCTTTCTCGTTAGCTAGCTATATAAACGACGATCGCTCGTACTGACTACACCTAAACCAGATCGAAGTGACTAGCGAGCGACAGTGACGGCGCTAAGTATCGCGAATGTTTGCCTAATAGCAAGTTGTATCGAGATAACTTTGCATATGCAACCCAGCTCCTTGCATAAAAGTCAGGAATTTCGCCATCGCTTACAGGGCTCTGTGCGCATGCGTGTTACAGCAAATCATGACGAATCCCAAATTCCAAGATAACGAAGAGAAACATTTATAATATTTGTCACATTGTTTTTAATTCAGGTCGCATTTGTGGTTGTGGTCGGTTCTCCGTACGTTACAATTATAATTAACTCCGTCATCATTTTAATGATTTTAAGGAAGTCCTTAAGGTTGACGTGTCTGTAATCGGTTTGTTCCCAGTCAGTCACAGTCAGACAAATATGTGTGTGGTGAAAGGAAAAAAAACATTTGACTGACGTGGATGTGACCGTGTCAGGTTCGGGCCTGTCCTGCCGAGCTACAGGGCTCTCCAGACAGCACTGAAACGCGGCCAGCTTCTTAACGTCAGGTCCACCTTAACAGCGTCATATCGTCTTTAAAGGGCACTGCTCATTCATGTTACCGTGTTTCCTGTACGGAGAATATAGGCTTATTACTATAGCTAAGTAGGCTGCCTACCAGTAAGTTAAGTAGCAACTAACAATTTTTGGTTGCGGGAACGTTCCCTGAAGGTTAAGTTTGGTTAGGTTTTGGATGAAATGGTTGAAACGTTCCCCAAACGTTGCAACCTTTAGAGAACGTTCCCCTAACGTTCTTTTTTACATTTCCTAAACTTTAAAAAAAACTTTAACAACCATGGAACCAAAAATTTAAAAATATATATAATAATCAGAATAAGTTTTATTGGCCATACAGACACATACTGTACAATAGAGACAACAATATACATATAGGCACATAACACAAAATACAAAAAATACAATTATACAAATAAGACATAATATCAATACAAGTAGCTACACATGGAGTAGAGTAAAGTAATAGTGCAAATGTAGTGTGCAAGTTGCATATTGGAATGACAAAGTACGTAATGTGTAGGTAAAGGGCCAAAGAGGGGATGACCCCACTTATCAGCAGTTCAGGATAGTGATGGCAGTGGGAAAGAAGCTGTTCTTGTGTCTGGTTGTTTTTGTGTGCAGGGATCTGTAGCGCCTGCCAGAGGGGAGGAGGCAGGAGGATGGCAGCAGTGTAGAAGATGGCCAATAGCTCTTGTGGTAGGCCACGCTTCTGGAGTTGCTCTGTTGAGCCTTTTTAAGGATGGCGTTTATGTTGGACTCCCACTTCAGGTCCTGGGAAATGATGGAGCCCAGAAACTTGAATGAGTCCACCTTTTGACACTGGGCTGTTGGATATTGTGAGGGGGGGAGCACTGTGGGGTCCTCCACGTCTGCTGCAGTCTGCGTAGGGAAGTTTTTCTCTGAGGCCGCTAGAGTAGCAAGTAGAAGCAAAGTTACAAGTCAAATTAAAACCTCTTATCAGCCAAGCTAAGCATAATACTGATGTAAACAATAAAATAACACCTGCCTGTTATAACTCTGCAGATTGTCAGGTCCTGGAAGGCCTTCTTTGCCTTTCTGCCCCGCAGGCTATACAGTTTTAGAACGTCATTGGTTGCAGCTCGGTGACTGTCGAGCAGGGCGACAGCAACACGTCATCGACTGGAGCAGAGGGAGGTGACTGGGAGCTCCTTAAGAGCATGAGCAGCTCATCCATCTTTTCCTCAAATGTGTCCATCCGTTGTGCCATGCGGGTAATGGATGTCCACATGGCTATGGAATAATTAATGGTTTTAGTTGTTATACATTATATACTTGCATATGTGAACAACTTAAGTGAGTCTTCTTACCTCTCTGCGTGATGAGTCACCTCCCTCTGTGTGATGAGTTCTGCTGTTTACAACAACAAAAAAGTTAAGTTACTCTCAAGTTCCTTGTCATGAAATTGTATTGAATTGGAAATGGAAAAATCAAAGCCACTGTACCTTCAACCGGGTCCCAATATATATTTTCAACACTGCATTGTGTCCCCTATATCAGTGGTTCCCAACCTTTTTTCCTTGATGCCCCCCCCCCAAAACCGAAGTTGAGGTAACTCTCGAGATAGAGCCGTACTTTCTTTTTTTGATACAGAGGAGTTATCAGCACTTTTACGCTTCTCCGCCATGTTTCATTCATAAAATAGTGATGCCGTGGTGGCAGGAAAGACGAGGATGATAGCAGCTAGCAGCTGACCTGATGACAGCAAGGGTCCCAGGTTAAGAGGTCCCGGAGGTTTGGCCTACTAAGTAGCCTGCCTACAATTTTAAGAGAGAACAAAAATATATAGTTTTTATACAGACTTTTGTATAAATAATACATTCTAGTGTATTATCATAATTTGTTTAACATGTGCAAATATTTTTTTTTACCTCAACCTCAAACCAGATAAAGATCTTTGCCGCCCCCCTGAGGGGTGCCCGGACCCCAGGTTGGGAACCACTGCCCTATATCACTTCTTTCTTTCTTTCTTTCAATCTTTCTTTCTTTCTTTCTTTCTTTCTTGCTTTCTTGAACCCTGTGTGGAGAATATAGTAGGCCTACCAGTAAATTAACTAGCCTAATCTGGAAATAAATAAATACAAAATATATTTTCTTTCTGTCTTTCTGTCTTACTTTCTTCCTATCTGTCTGTCTGTCTTTCTTTCTTTCTTTCTTTCTTTCTTTCTTTCTTTCTTTCTTTATTCATCTGTCTGTCTGCCTTTCTTTCTTTCTTTCTTTCTTTCTTTCTTTCTTTATTCATCTGTCTGTCTGTTTACTGCAAGGAAGTGTAAAATTAGTACCTTAAAAATGACATATTTAAATAACATGTTTTTATTTTACCCAAGAAACAAACGCATGCACATACTTCTAGTCTTTAACATACTGAGCTATACATCAAAAGGTGCATATGGATATCGAAATGTATGTATTTAAAATATTACCTCACAGTTTATTTTTTAAGGGACAATTATACTTACCAACACAAGAATGTAATAATTCAAATACAATATGAGGTTGTAAAATTCCGTAAAGCTTTGGCACAAACAAGTGCCAAGTGTCGTGCACTGACATGTATTACTGTAAGACTAAGCTATCGTTGGCTCCACCTGCTGGTAACTTATATATTTGTTAGTTTTACATTTATTGCTTGTAAAATGTGATTAGAAAGCCCCACAAAGAGCACTCCAGGGTTTTTAAACACAGTATTAAAGACAATATGCTAATGATGGCGGTGCAAGTCCGTACAGAGAGAGAAAGTGCTTCTCAAACCAGTGTTAATTTTGTCCACTCAGTCCTTTGCAGCCACAGAGTTACTGAAAATCTATATTTCTAATGGAAGAGGTGTGTTTTAGATGTGATGAGAAATGCAGAGAACATTTAGTGCAGTAGTGTGACAAGCGTGTATCAAAGAAATACACGTGAGATTAGGGTGGGTTGTGTAATACAAGCTAACATTTTACAAAATGTCAATGTATTCATGTTGACATGCTGCTACCAGCATCCAAAGAGGGCTGACTGTATGCACATTAACATGCAAATGAACATTAGCATTGAGTTCTGAGCACAGCTTGGCCGGAGCAGCCTGCAGCTCAGACTGATGAAAGGTTGAGCCAAGTCCGACAAAAGAGCTGAAACAGAGGTGTCCCAAAAGGCCACCATATAATAAACCCATTTGATTTACAGCATCTTTCCTCCGGCAACCCCCTCTTTACACTTTTTGCCCCATTTTTAATCCATCCAACAATTGTATTTTATATTTATACTGAACATTTGAGCTGCAAAGAGCTTTTTTTCACCAAGTAAATACATTTTTGGACTAACGAGCTTGCCATTAGGGTCTTTTATGCATGCACCTATTAAGACTGTGTGACCACGTTTTAAGGTTTGAGTGAAGAACAAAGACCTGTCACTACGCATCTTCTGTGACAAATGCCAGCTGAGTGGTGAGTGAAACTGGTCTGATGAGAACAACATTTCAAACACACAAGTATGTGGCCGGTTAGCTCAACTGGTATAGCGGACGCACATATGCAGAGGTTTATTCCTCGACGCAGAAGTTCCAGGGTTTGAGTCTGACCTGTGACGGATTTCCTGCATGTATCCCTCACTCTCTCTCAGCTTCCCTATCCAATAAAGGCAGAAATGCCCCCCAGTCATTATAAAAACACACGCACAAGTAGAACAGAAAACAGGCACCGCAGATTAATTGTTACAAAAAAGTAAAACTTGCAAAGTGGAGTGTATGATTTAATAGTACCATTGAAATGTACAAAAACAAGATGGTGCAGGAATGGTTGTTTGACAAAACATGTTAATACTGGAACAGATCAACAAAATCAGCTTTTACACAAGAGGTCAATTAGGAAAAGAATGCATGTATGTCGCATATTTTTAGGCTTGTTGGTCAGTAGTGGTCAGTGAGTCTCATAAGCCACATGCTCACTGTGGAAACCAGAGATAAGCCCTGCAGGCGTTTTTCGAGAAAGCCTTGCATAACAGGACAATCCCCAAAAGCTCATTTGCTAAGAAATCAACAGAAAACTGTTGGAAGGTTAGTGCTGTTAGTTAGTGCTGTCAATCAATTGTGATTTCAGATCAGGTCACTTGGCTACCTGTTCTGCCAATTTTCCCAGCCCTTGTCACATGACCAATTCATGTTTCTATGATGACTATCCAAAATTCTAATACCATGGAACCAGCACTGGAATTGTTTTTTTTAAAGTAGCAGACTGAGCCTCTAGAAAATGTGTTTTTTTTATCCTAATATACCATTTGTTTAAAATGAAAACAAGTGAAACTAATAATGAATGTGGTTGTTTTATTTAGCAGAATTACATTATGTTCTATCCTATCCAATATTTCCTATATTTCTAAGTAGATTTTCTATGCTGTATTCTGATAAAATACAGTGTAGTTTAGTCTAAGATTTTACATTTTGTGATGTTAGATGTTAGATGATAGAAGCTACACTACATTTCTCCCACATTACCCCTAAAGGTTTCAAATCTTGATATAATCGGGTTTGGATTTCAGGTTATTTTAATTTCTTTACTTTACAATCAGTCAATCAGTACAAATGGAGATATTAATTAATTCAATTCAATTCAATTTTATTTATAGTATCAAATCATGACAATAGTTATCTCGAGACACTTTACAGATAGAGTAGGTCTATACCACACTCTATAACATACAAAGACCCAACAATTCTAGTAAATCCCCCAAGAGAAAGCATTTAGTGTGACAGTGGTGAGAAAAACTCCCTTTTCGGGAGAAACCTGGGACAGACCCAGGCTCTTGACTGTTATTGCCACTGTTCATCACACCCCCAACCGGCACCGTCAGACACCAGTAAAGATAATGGAACAGTGACTTCAAATGGTAGTCGTAGTAGTTCATGTCATAGCAAGGCACTGCAGGGCGTTACAGGATGTAACGTGGCACAGCAGAGCATAGCTGGATGTAGCAGGAGGGTTCTGCAGCAGGGCACTGCAGGGCACTGCAGGGCACTGCAGAGCACCGCAGAGCGTAGCAGGGGGTAGCAGGGAGTGCAGCAGGACCACGGCGACAGCTGCAACCAAGATCTTGGTGCCAGCCTAATACAAGGAAATATGCTGGGTGGAAAAAAAAACACATAAGGACTCCGGGGAGTAAACATAATATACAAATAACTGTGTTTATTTGTGAAAATGAGAATCTAGAACATGTATTTTTTCTGTGTAAAAGTCGGTGCAATCTTTCTGGAGAGATCTGAAGAGCCGGTTACAGACCAGGGAAATTGAGATACCACCTCTGACAGGGAAGAATATAAAGTTTGGTGTTTTTGTTGAAGATAAGAAGGTAGATTTTCTTCTTAACAATTTGGTGCTTTTTATACATAAATGTAGATATTTTAAGACCAAACCCTCCCTGATCCATTGGAAGAATGAGTTCAATCTTTTGTGTAAGTCACTGAAACGCGTTAATGATTAAAAAAAAAGCCCTTGAATTGATTTATTTACTTGAAACTCTTAACTTAATTTGAGATAGCCCCTTCTATTTATTTTCTATTATTTTATTTGATTTTTTATGTTGATTTATTATGTATACGCTCCTGAGGCAAAATCTCTATTTTTTTAAGTGGATTTGTAAATATGCCTTGTTTGTTTGTTTGTATATCTGTATTCTGTATGAATGAATAAAATAAAAAATAAAAAATAACATAAGAAGGTCCCAGCTCCGACTTTCGTGAATGCACCATCTAACTAACGTTACAGGAAGTACGGTGGTGGTGTTGCGATCAAAGCTAACTGGTGCAAACACAACTGATGTAAAGCTAGATCCATACCAGACTGCCGAGATGATTCCACCAGCAACTTGATCAGCAGAGGAATATGCTGGCTGACAGCTTCTCCGTGTTTCCGTGTTCAGGGATTAGAAAACGACACCGCGGAGGAAACACTAACGTTAGCTAGAACAACAGCAAGGTAACTAACGTCAACAGTTTGAAGCGCCAGCGGCTCCCAGCAGCAACAACACTCGTTAGGCTAATTAGCTTAACAGTTTTGTCACTTTTTTCCCCCTTTGCGTAGTTTATGCCTATCCTCTTTGGCATTTGTTGTTTTGAAGACAGCGGCGTGTAACGTAACTATAACGGGGATGGTTAGGAGTCTGGGTACATGCTAAGACTAAGTGCAACTTGATGTTATTGCTCACTGGGAGACAACCACTGTAGTTTTGACATATATGGCATGGCCATTTTAAGAGCGCTTTGACACTTTGAATATTGCTAATTATGAAATGTTGCCCGCCTGATGCTTATAATTCAGCTGAGAATTGCTACGTAATGTCAATTCTATTAAATACGTTATTAGTCTTTTAACTAGTCTAATATAAGTTTGGATGAAGGCAGCATTTCACAATGAGACCAGGAGGTTTTATGAGCATATATTGATCTTGGAAAAAAACCCAGTCAGGATTATTAATAAGCTGCATTATACATGCCAAATCAACCCTTTTCAAATATATTATGTGGGCATGTGTGCTGGTTAGTATGCTACCCTTAGAACATCATGATGTTAATTCAAAAGAAGAGTGCATCCTTCGTTGGCCATTGTACTGGATATATTGCATCAGGCTTCAGTTATTGTAGAGCAAAGAAAAATGCTGAGGTGACATTACATGGACTAAACTACTTCTGTCTGTGAACACACTGTTAATGGGTTTACCTCAGTCAACAGCATACATGTTTTAATCTGTCTACAAAACTGGGCGCAGGTCCCACTTGCTGACTGTGCTGGGCACCTTTGAGGCTTGGAAAACTTTTTTTTTTTTTTACTTAATGCATTGGTGGCAGACTGAACAATAATTAATCTCCAATTTACAGTAGTTACCATTTGGCATATTAATTAAGCAGTCTAGTTTGCCTTGTTTTTTTTGGCAGATTTTGCCATTTGTCACCTTGTGTTAACAGCACAACAAAAACAACAGAAATAGGAATTTGTATGCAATCAAGATTGTATTCACTGGAGCGGGAATGGCTTTAACATGACAACCATATTCCTGTTTGACTTTGACTCAGCATTGTACTTTATGAATCTATTCCTTCTTTCAAAGAGCACCCAGACACTGCTTAGGAGATGAAAGGAACATATTCTTCCCATTGAGGCCTATTCCTAAAATATTTAAAAAAAAAAAAAAATCTCTGGATGACTCTTATTCACATCTGTTAAACTGTTTTCTCCTCATTTCACAGCTGAGTAGTATGCTGGACGTGGGAAAGTGGCCAGTTTTTGCGCTCCTTCCTCCTGAGGAACTCCGGCTTATTCGGCAGGCTTGTGTCTTTGGCAGTGCTGCAAACGAAGCCTTCTATGTCACAGTCAATGATGAGGTAACACTTTGGGTTAAAGCAAGTGTGCTTTAAGCCTCTTGTTTACATGCTGTGTAGAAGATTTGTCGCAGGACCTGATTGACTAATCTTTCTTCTTTGTTTGATTATTGTCTATTTAGAAGTGGATAGAAAAAAAGTTTCAGGCCTCTCGCTCTGTGGTTGATTCAGGGTGCAGGTCCAGGCCCAGGGATAAGCAGATAGAATGAGGCTATCTTTAGCCATACAGGCCTAATACCCGAGCAAGCTCAATTTTTATCCTGAGAAAAGGTGTAGGGCGTGCCGAGTCTTGCCACTCTTGCTTACTCATTTGTTTGTCCCTGTGGCTCCAAACTGTTAATGTTGCGGAGCAGTCAACTGTGGCATAATAAGAATATTCTTTACAGATTTTTAAGATTACATTTTGGTTGCAGGTGTAGTTCTATTTGGGGTGTGACTAACGCTGAAATGATTAATCCATTAATTCATTTTTTAGTCAGTTGACACAAAATTGACTGTCAAAATTTCGGCACATTGTGACATTTTAGAGACTTTATAGACAATCGATCAAAATCAATAATAAACAGAGAAGCAGTGGTGAAAATATTGTTAGTTGCTGGCCATTTGTACATTGAGGGATTCAACTGGGACAGTGGGGAAAAAGATTTATTATAGATTTCATATAGACTGTGAAATGACTTGTCACACTTTTGACTCTTCCATTATTTGAAATCATAATTATAAATCCTACTAACAAAGTGTCTATTATTTAGTCTCCTCCCCAGTACGTCAGCTCACCAAATGTTTTGTGTGTCCATATTATCAGTAAACAGAATGTAGCATTTATGTATCATTTTTTCATTCTTTCATTCATTCTTTGCAGGTCTTTGCTCTGGGCACCAACTGCAGCGGCTGTTTAGGGCTCGGAGACCTTCAAAGCACTATTGAGCCGCGCCGGATTGATGTCTTGTGTGGAAAGAAGATTGTGTCCCTAAGCTATGGAACAGGACCACATGTGGCTATTGCTACTGCAGGTAATCCAGTCCAGAAAACTTGTATTTGTCCCCGAGGGGACATATCCTCAGGATGCAAAGCAATGCCGTTGTGCATGCAAATGTCTAGAATCTGATTTTATGACCATGCTGTGTCATTGCTGCCCACACACTATCAAAAATCGCCTAATTTAAAACAACTGAGCAAAATTAAATTTTAAATAAGAATCTTAATAACTTGAATTTATACGGGTGTGATGTGAATGCATTAAATGTTCTGCGAATGACTATGGCTTTCAGCTAAGGGCAATTGGTCTGTTAAAAGTGACGTATTGTATGCTGACATTTAACAGTTTACCGTGTTTTGGGACAAACGTGGCCTTGTTGTTATCGTTAACCAGCAGTCGCACAACGTCGCATCAAAGAGTGGACAATTATTGTAACCCCTTACTGTAGCAATCGGTAGTTGAATGACCATAGATCAATTCACATAGATAATGTGATTGTACAAACGTAGATTAAACAAAAAGATGCACTGTTTCCAACCAGTCAGATTTCAAGCTATAGTGTTTTTTTGAGTGTTATTAACAGAACTTTAACATCCTCAGGAAACATCACAAACATTATTGATTTACTTGTTGTCAAGTGTCCGTTCGTGCATTACCAGACCTGTCAATTAATTTCACAGTGATTGCAGGTGTTTTTGTTCACATTTGGATCCCATTTGTCCTTTTATCCAGATGTCTTTTACTCTGCTATAAATCGCGTAAAGTCGTTGGCTTCTTATCTATTAATAAAATATTAACCGCTGAGACAACATGAATGAAGGTTTGCCTGCTGCTTCATAGATGGAGAGGTGTTTGCTTGGGGCCACAATGGCTACAGCCAGTTAGGCAATGGGACCACCAACCACGGACTGACCCCTGCCCTGGTGTCCACCAACCTCCTGAGCAAGAGAGTGACAGAGGTGGCCTGTGGCTCCCACCACACTATTGCCCTCACAACTGACGGAGAGGTAACCGCTCGTCAGTCGGGTCCTTTCGTTAGATTCTTTCTCCTCCATCTGTGTGTTTCTTTGGACAGTGGACATCTCTCTCTCTCTGTGTTCAGGTGTACGCATGGGGTTACAACAACTCCGGCCAAGTAGGTTCAGGGTCTACTGCCAACCAGCCGACACCGCGCCGCGTTAGCAGCTGCCTGCAGAACAAAGTGGTGGTTAATATAGCCTGTGGTCAGCTCTGCACTATGGCTGTACTAGACAATGGAGAGGTAATGGATCACATCAATCTGCAGATGTTTAGCATGAAGAAGTGAATCAGTGCTCTCAGGAGTCAACTTCTTTGTCTGTGGGCAGTCCTCTTCTTTTTTTGGGGGGTTTGGCTAACGCAAATGTGTATCACACCTCAATAGAAGATGGCATGGCTAATTATTTAATGTTTTCACGTATCTCTTTTTCTCCTTTTTTTTTTTTTTAAATATATACCGATTTTTATAAAAAAAAAAAAAAAAAAAAAAAAAGGTGTGGCAGATAATTTGTAAACCCATTTTACCCTGATACTGTCCCCATGTTCAACGCAGGTCACAGTAAATGCTTTTCCTAAAATGGGGACATCTCAGAATATACATATGCATGTATGCACTAAAAAAAGTGAAGGAAAAAAAGTGAGAGAAAATGGCAACGAGCTGCTGATATATCCGATTTTTAAAAGAAAATATGCAAAAAAACCATCCCCCACCAATGCCTTGATATAGTGTGTACATAGTCTGAATTTGTCCCCTGTGTGTAGATCTATGGTTGGGGCTACAACTGCAATGGACAGCTAGGTTTGGGCAACAATGGAAATCAGCAGACCCCATGCAGGATTGCTGCTCTCCAAGGTGTCAACGTCGTCCAGGTAAGAGCCTAGGGAGAGATAAATGTCATAAAGCTCTGTTTTTCGATTATTCATATCCGTTAACGTTCAGCTTAATTGCACTCATCCTTCCCATATACAGGTTGCCTGTGGATATGCACATACATTGGCACTTACAGATGAGGGGATGGTTTACGCCTGGGGAGCCAACTCATATGGGCAGTTGGGAACAGGCAATAAGAGTAACCAAGCTCTCCCCACTCTAATTAACACAGAGAAGGAGAGGTTAGTACTTTGTTTGAACCCCTTGGCCTCTCTGCCACCACCACAGGTCACTGATGGCCGCATGAAAAGGTCCTGAGAAATTTAGGGCCCTATTTTAACGATCTAAGCGCTAGGGCGTGAAGCGCCTGGCGCAGGTGCGTTTTAGGGCGTGTCCAAATCCACTTTTGCTAGTTTGACGGCAGAAAAAAGGGTCCGGGCGCATGGTTCAAAAGGGTTGTGCTTAGTGTCTTCATTAATTCATAGGTGTGTTTTGGGCGTAACATGCAATAAACCAATCAGTGTCATCTCCCATTCCCTTTAAAAGCCAGGCGCGTTTGGACCTCGGAGCATTGCTATTATGATTGCGGATTTGCACCGTAATATTTTTATTTGTAATCTTTTGCATGTGTGTGCTGCTGCGCTTCCCTGTGTGTTACAAGCATAGTGTGTGTGCGCGCCGTGCACGAGCCTAGACGCATTTTACTAATGCGCTGTTAAAATAACAGTGAAATGCTGCGCTATTGACTTTAGACCAGGTTTTTGTTGGTCAACGGCGCGATCACTTCCCGCTTCCTCAAGATAGCAATATGCCAAGAATGCACCTGAACACACCTCCCTGTAAGACCAGCACGCCCATGGGCGCAAAGATGGGCGCAGGTGCATTTGCTATTTAAACGACGCGGGCGCTGGACGGGAAATTGACAACTGTGTCGGTCTTAAACTAGCAAAGACACTTGCGTCGGGCTTTGCGCCGCGCTGCACGGGGGGGCAAGATAGGGCCTTTGGTTGCTAAATGCCTCAAAGGCATTGTTTAATCATCATAGTGTAACAAGAGATTGATTGCTGATTCTGGAGAAGTAGTGCTCATGGTAGAAATCTATTTGTCTGATAGAATGCCTTGCCTCTCTATTGGCCATATTAGACCTATTTCAACTTACAGTCTGCATGAGAAGGCTGTACATTAGAATTACTTTAAGGTTTGAATTCTGTTTCTGTCACTAGGTTGGTTGAGGTGGCTGCATGTCACACCAGCCACACGTCAGCTGCCAAGACCCAGAGCGGGCAGGTTGTGATGTGGGGTCAGTGTCGAGGTCAGGCTGTGGTCAGCCTCCACCTCACCCATTTCGGAAGCACAGACGATGTGTTTGCCTGCTTCGCCACACCAGCAGTCACGTGGCACCTCCTCTCCGTAGGTAAGGGTGTTTAATGAAAAAAGAGAGCCCAAGAGTTTCCTGAACATCCTCAACTAGAAGTGCACTCGGAGAGCGCAGACCTCTGCCATGCATGCCCTGTCTCACAATGTTAATGCAGTGTGAGTTTTTTTTCCCAGACTGGAAGTCATTTTTTTTTTTATTCCGACAACATGAATGCAGCACAAAAGCCTTATCTCGCAATGTTAACTAAAGTTAAAAAATGATTTGTGGATTTGCTCCAAAATGTGATGGCTTCTTCCTTGGCCCATGCTACACCCTCCCACCAAGGTTCATGAAAATCGGGCTATCCTGCTGACAGACAAACAAACAAATCGAAAACATAACCTTCTTGCTGGAGGCAATAACTAAGGATTTAAAATGTTTCTTAACCTTTTGAAATTTGCCCTATTTTAGTTACTCATCAGAGGTAAACATACCACACGGTCACATGTGTGTCATAGGTACAAATTCCCTAAGGTAAATGGGAAACTCTGTTTCCAGTCCACGTCAAACAGTCATATGTTTACCTATTGATCTCATTTGAAACTGATTGTGGGCCGTATACAGTAAAATATAAGCATTCACAGCCAAACAATAGTACATTTTCAACCAGTTACGCTGCAAGACAATCTGCATTTCGAGAACAGAAACCCCAATGTGCCACAGTTTGATGTTTGATATTACAGTAGTTTATTGGTGCGGCCACATAATACAAAAAGTATTTCTGTATCTGCTGCTCTGAAATTTAGTTTAAATACATGGCCACTGGCCGTAATTTGGCCACCCCTGTAGTAGAGGAACAAATGGCGTTTACCCACTGCTAGTACCAGCTGTACTCCGCTCGACTCAATTCGGGCCGCGGTGCCCCGTCCCTGTTTCCATTGCAGATTTAGTACCGCCTCATGCGTGAGGCGAGCGTGGCTGGTCGTCATAGCGATGCTGCAGGAAACTGCCATGACTGAACGCGACACACACACACACACACACACACACACACACACACACACACACACAGAATGTCAAAGGTGTGTTGTTTTTGATTCTCAGCATGTGGCTGTTGCCACAGCCAGAAGACACATTTAGTTTCAAAAAAAGCTGGAGGAAGCAAAAAAAAACACCGCTGTCTAAACTATTTAAAAATGGCGGGTTTGTTCAGGACACCGCCGTCTGTCGCTAGCAATGATGATTCAGTGATTAGTGACGATTCTCTCTGACCAATCAGTAGTCTGCAGGTTTTCACGTCACCTTTTGGTATCGCCTCAGCTCGCTTGGAACCTCGACGGAGGTGATACTAAAAAAAGTACCTGTTAGCAGGTACCAGGGACTTTTTTTCATAATTGAAAACCAAAAAAGGCGAGTAGAGGCGAGGCGAGCAGGTACCATGTAATGGAAAACCGCCAAAATAGTGACTCCAGTTAAATTTGTTGTCATTCATTCATTTTGTCATTTACTCGTTCTTTGAAAACAAACGTACTTTTCTTTTCTTCTTTTTTTGCCAGATGGCGATGACTACCTGACTGTTGCCCAGTCTTTGAAGAAGGAGTTTGACAGCCCAGAGATTTCTGATCTAAAGTTCTTGGTTGATGGGAAGTGTATCCATGTTCACAAAGCCCTGCTGAAAATCAGGTACAGAGAACTCTAAGACACTCAAAGCCCAAAGTAATTAAATTTTATTTATAGTATCAAATCATAACAAGAGTTATCTCAAGACACTCCAGAGATAGAGTAGGTCTAGATCACACTCTATAATTTACAAAGACCCAACAATTCCAGTAATTCCCCCAAGAGCAAGCATTTAATGCGACAGTGGTGAGGAAAATCTCCCTGTTAGGAAGAAACCTCAGACAGACCCAGGCTCTTGGTGGGCGGTGTCTGACGTTGCCGGTTGGGGGTGTGATGAACAATGGCAATAACAGTCACAGTAAAGATAACGGAACTATGACTAGAAATAGTAGTTGTAGTAGTTCATGGCGTAGCAGGGCACTGTAGGGCGTTACAGGGTGCAGCAGGACATAGCAGGGCACTGCAGGGCACTGCAGGACATAGCAGTGCATAGCAGGGCACTGCAGAGCATAGCAGGACATAGCAGTGCATAGCAGGGCACTGCAGAGCATAGCAGGACATAGCAGTGCATATCAGGGCACTGCAGGGCATAGCAGGACATAGCAGTGCATAGCAGGGCACTGCAGAGCATAGCAGGACATAGCAGTGCATAGCAGGGCACTGCAGAGCATAGCAGGACATAGCAGTGCATATCAGGGCACTGCAGGGCATAGCAGGGCACTGCAGAGCGTAGCAGGACGTAGCAGAGTGTAGCAGGGCACTGCAGAGTGTAGCACGACGTAGCAGGACGTAGCAGAGCACTGCAGTTAAAAAAAAAAAAAAAGTGTAGTCCTATTTTGGTTGTGATGATCATTTCTCGCCTTTTCAGTTTTTGCAACTTAATGTATACTTTTTGCATGCTTTGTTAATATTTTATCAGTGCAGTATAGCCTCCTTGAATAAATGGAAGTCTGTCAAATCTAACCAAAGAAACAGAGTTCCCATCCAATGGCATGACATTTTGAGCAGCTGGTGTGAGTCTGGTGAGGTGTACAATGTGTGAAAGCATTATGAACTGTACCTGCTCACACACAATATTTAATTTTGTTTACAGTATCTTCTTATTGTGGTTCCTATGTACACAAAATAAGAACCACAATTATTTTACACACACATGACCTTTGGGTGCACATGATGATCCTAATACAGGAACTGAAAC
This sequence comes from Zingel zingel, assembly GCA_023566125.1. NCBI lineage: Eukaryota > Metazoa > Chordata > Actinopteri > Perciformes > Percidae > Zingel > Zingel zingel. The sequence goes on along the minus strand of CM042316.1, from coordinate 5,674,338 downwards.
TGTCTCCAGGTTTTCTTCTCTGATGTCGGGCCACTGTGCTCTTTTCTTCTTTGCTCGACTCGACTTTTAAGAGCCGACTTTCTTTCTTTTTTTTTTTTCTCACCAAGAGCAGCCTACTTCTTCATCCGGACTTTCAGTTTCGTCACATGAGTCTGTTTTTCACATTTAGAGGTTGTGCTTGGCCATGAGTAATGACGGTGCTTGGTATACCACACTCAGGGGAACAGAAACACGCTTTGGTGTTGCAGAAGTGTGTGATTGTTTTATATGATTTCGGTTTGAAAAGGATTAATCGTTCAGCCCCAATGTTAATTATAGAAACAATTTGTTTTTCATACATTTGACATAGATTTTGTTAATTGTGACGCTACCGTGGTAGCAAACCCACTCCTATACCTACTGCATGCTGCGTTGCCTGTAAATAAACTCCCATCTGTTGGACAGTGTTTCCTTGTCTTTCCTGTTAATGTCATGGGGAAGCTAAGGCAGACCTATTGTTTCCTGCTTTTCTTTATATAACTGCACTTGGGCACAAAACATCTGCATTCCAGTCCCTCGCTCTTTTGCACTGTCAGTAGGAAGGAGCCAGACTGTCTGCGACGTCAGCCCCTAGTGCACGCGCTCGCACGGATGTGCAACAGATTAAAACGCGTGCTTTGCCAAGATCACGTGCAAAATGGCCCGTTTTGAGATGCACTTCTCGAATGAAGACGCCGTTGTTTGTTCAACCGTGTCCTCAGAAGAAATGACAGCAAGGCAGTGTTCTGAGCCAGTACAGATTAGCAGGGAGGGGAAATGGTAATCAGTATGTATAATGCAGAGAGCCAGAATAAGGAAAAATACTGTGGGCTATTAGTTGTTGGCCATGTGCCTCTGCTTTGCCTTGGGGTGTGTATTATGGCATTAAGAGTGAATTTTAAGTTAGATCACAAGAATATATGAAAATATTTCATTTTCACTTTGACACAAGTTTACAGTTTCAATTACGGTACATTAAAAAACGACCCATCACTGTTTCTATGTACCTGTTTAGAGTTAGACAACTCTGGAGAGTTCAGATAGCATGGTATGGGAGAGAAAACATGAATCATAAATAGTGAACACTAATGATTGCTAACATGAATAGAAATGAAGAAGTGTACTTGTTTGCATTTTAAAATAGCCTGGCAGTGATTTTTATTTAGCAGGTCTCAGTTCCGTAACTGCTAATCATGTATACTTCCTATTACATCTGAATAATTTTTAATATGATGCTGTAGCATTTCCAATTTTTGCAGTTCTTTATAGGGAGGCACCGTTTCCATTGATTTCCATACTGTATGAAAATTGAATTAGCAGGCTCTTGCTTGAGTCGTGTGATTGATAACTATCACTGTACAACAAGTTAATGCAAGCCTTGGTTTAAGTTCTTTGGAAAATAGGTTTTTGAATCACTGTAGCATGATTTGAAAAATGTCAGTACTGTTAGGTACGCATTCTTAAAAAAACAAATGCTAAATCACCGGTGTGGTATCTTTTAACATGTCACTGGAGTAGTCAGTACCTTTTCTTCCCTCTCCAGATGTGAGCATTTTCGTGCACTGCTTAATGAAATGGAGGAGGAGACCATAGAAGTCCACCAGTTCTCATACCTGGTGTACCGAGCCTTTCTGGAGTACCTCTACACAGACACCATTAACCTGCCACCAGAGGATGCTATTGGTAAGCCCCAGACACGGACCACCGTCCTTCACACACTGAAAGTCAGTGCAGAAGTCCTGAACATCGGCGCCGATACGCCTAAAATACAGAGCACCCACGTGTGCCAGACTGCCAGTAGGCTACATTCATTTAAAATTAAACATTGCAGTTGGTGCTAAGTGGAGCGTCTGTCATAGTGTGATTGGTTATGTCGCTGTCAGTCCCCTGCTCCATATCCTATCCACCAATCACAGCGTCTCCCGGATGAAAACGCCTCTTTAGTGACCCCTCCCCTCCATCCCCCCAGTATACAGTGCGTGCATGTGCAGTAGGTAATCAGAGAGAGACTAAAATGAACAGATTTGTTATTAAAAAAAGCAAAACCTAATGATGCAAGTGCATCGACATCCACCACCGGTGCAGAGAGATTCTTAATTTCCCACGAAGCTGACCACGTTTACGTGTCAGTTAAACTTCTCATCTCCAATCCTATCTGTATTTGTGAGATGTGGCGTTGTCTTGAGTCCTGAGTTAAAGATAGCCTACCTTACGGCTTTATTATCGAGTTAATAGGCGTGTGTTTTGGTGTCGGCCGCCGTCCATTTCCTAAGGTTCTGAAATGCAAACATTTTTTGACTACTTTTTTGTGTGTGCCTGTGAGCACCCACGGAGGACAACATAAATCGGCGTCTACCCTCCTGAACACACTCACCTGCGTGCTGTTCTTTGTGCGCAGGGTTGCTGGACTTGGCCACGTTCTACCGAGAGACGCGGCTGAAGAGGCTGTGCCAGGAAACAATCAAGAGGGGCATTTCCGAGGAGAACGCCATCACTCTGCTCTCTGCCGCTGTCAAGTATGAGGCGCGGGTAAGCTTATAGCCCCCCTGACACACTGTCAAACACCATGGTGGTGGGGGACCTTCTCAGTAGCTAGTCAGTTATACTCCTCAGCAATGACCAGACAGCCCTCTTCATTTTTAGGACCTGGAGGAGTTCTGCTTCAAGTTTTGCATCAACCACCTAACAGCCGTCACGCAGACCCAGGCATTTGCAGACATGGACCACGACCTGCTCAAGAACTTCATTAGTAAAGCCAGCCGCTACGGGGCCTTCAAAAACTGACTAGAGCGGGGCCCCGTAGTGACGGACTCAACACGTTGAGGTTTCAGCCCACCGAGGTCCTGAGTGTCGACCCGAGACCAAAGTAAACAGCAGGCTGATCAGCACTTCAAAGCCTCGTCGCTGGGGATGTTGCCATTGCAGAGGCAAAGCGTTTAAGGTTTCAGCCTCTAACTGACGGCTTCTGTGTTACTGCCCTGAACGCAGCCCAAACACACACACACACACACACACACACACACACACACACACACACACAGTTGCTTTTGGGGTGTAAATATCGGGTTACCCCACTCGGTCAGTCACAAGCAGACATCGCTGAGGCTGAATAAGAAAGATGCGTTCCTGACAATAGGCTTGGCTATTTAGACGTCTGATTTGTTTGATCAAGCTGGTCGACAGATGCCTCGCAGTGACAGGATGCCTGGACATGCTGAATGCTAAACATAATTCTTTGCAATAAGTACAAACATTTTTTTATCACAATGCCCTTGATCGGTTAGTAAAAGAAATAATAAGTATATCCTACTGTAGCCATGAATTGACCCTTGATTCTCAAACATTCTGGATTGAGAAGTAATATTTAATAAGGGGAGAAACACAAGCTGCTCTTTTTCTTTGTTTTATACTGTAGTGTTTCACCTTCGCTATCCAAACTTACGGTTACTTTTTCATGGTTGTATCGACTAACATTTGCACTATTTTGCTGCCGTGACCTAACGCGATACACACACACACACACACACACACACACACACACACACACACACACACACACACACACACACACAGAGAACGTCGAAGGCGTGTTGTTTTTGACAGTTACTTTTGGCCATCGCCAGCTGACTGATATAAAAAGGTGCAGTCAGTTAGATTCATGAGAGATACGGACATTCTACTGCATGTTTACGTGTGTTCGGATTAACCCTCTCTGTGCAGCAGGAAACGCTGTCTGACTTACACAAGCATACCGATTCCTGTGTAGCCTGTCGGTGATCTTACACTGTAGCTTTAGCCTATTTTACAGTTGTGTTTCATTGCAATTTGGTATGTTTACAAAAGCTGGGTTGTTGGATTATTTTTTTTTAATTGTATATTGGCAGCATCTTTTTACAAGTATTTCTTTCTATCTCTCCCCTGGTAGCACCTTGTGGTAATGAAATAGTGCTGGCTTGTGTAATTGCCGACTGACTGTTGAATATAGCCTCATATAGTCTCTTTAAATGTAGATACCAGATATTTCCACATTACATTTCTACATGCGTCTAAATAAAATGTAACAAAATGCTTTTACTTTAACAAGCCAATTATTGGCTATTATTATAATTTCTTTTTTTTTTTTTTTTCAACATTTTGATAATTACTAAAATAAAATGCCTGTTTTCTCGTTTTGTATGGAAAATGCTGTAATCTGCTGACAGCAGCACTAATGGTAACATTTGATAATCTAAAATGTATTAAAATGAGTGACTACAGAATTTGATGTATGTGTTATTGCTGTGATTGGTGGTCTGTCTGTAGTGCAATAATTTACAGCCTTGACATACTACACAATGTTAAATACTGCACTTCATATTCAGACCATACAACATTTGGGCAAATGTACAGCTAGACACACACACACACACACACACACACACACACACACACACACACACACACACACACACACAGTGCGTCTCACTATCTTTGTGGGGACCCATCATTGACATAATGCATTCCCTAGCCCCTTACCCTAACCTTAACCATCACAACTAAATGCCTAACCTTAACCCTTACCCTCACCCTAACCATAACCTAATTCTAACCCTAATCCTAAAACAAAGTCTTAACCCTCAAACAGCCCTTTAACTTTGTGGGGTCCAGCATTTTGGCCCCACAAAGCTGTCTGGACCCCACAAGTATACTGTATTCCTGGTTTTTGGGACCCAAGAATATAGTTAAACAAGAACACACACACACACACACACACACACACACACACACACACACACACACACACACACACACACACACACACACACTCTCTCTAACTGTGTTTTATCAGTAGCTGCTCTAGGCCATCAGGGGGCAGTGTGTTGTACTTGAATCTTGTTTCCTAATCATGCATTTCTGTGCTGACTGAGTACCCAAAGTACATGTTAGGTTAGGTTTTCACACCTGCCTCACTCTGCTGTCAAATGCAGAATGTTATCGTATGTGCTCTTATCTGCATTATACAGTTGCTCTGACTCAAGGCAATGTGCCACTCTGTCCAGTGAGTAAAATGCAAGCAAATTAAGCTTGCACCATGATTTCTTTTTAATACTTAATACACAGCTGGTAATGTTTTTGCTGTTATATGATTTACACAGGAAGTGGAGGCAATGCTTTGCACATGTGTAGGATGTGTAATACAGACACACTTTCAAAGTCTTCCTGCCAGAGGAAGCTCCTGTTCATATCTGTAAGTGCAGCGTTGCAGTGTCACACCATCCAGTGTGACTTCTTCAAGATTTCAAATACCTGCCAGGTGTGGACAGAATAACAGGGACACCTTACAAGATACAGCAATCCAACATAATTGGTGTGTGGCAAATATTACATTTGTGAAGTTTAAAATGTGTTTTTCTTTTTCTTCTGTCAAAGAATGGGTTGGTTTAACTTCCATACAGTCTTGACTAAAAGGAAACCTAAGCTTCATAGTATGCTGAGCTCTAACGGTCAGTGTGTTTGGGCATATTGGGATGAACGCCAGATCAGCGGCTCACAGACGATAATTCACTTACTTGGTTTCGGCTACTGGCTACTCCCTAAACAAATTATGTTAAATTTATGTGCACATGCCTTTAAGGATAACGTCCACTGTGCTGGACAGTATAGAAAGACTATTTGGTGTAAGGCTCTCTGGTGATTTTGGCTTTTTATTTCCCTTTCATTTTGCATTACAGTTGCCAGAAAACATACATTTCATTTTGACCTTAAGTTTCTTGTATGGCAAGGGGCCTTTAATAGTATAGTAGTATTGTATGCAGAATTAGGCCAGTCAAATGAATATACTGTATTATATGAATAAAGCTTCAGACTAAACATATGTATATTGTCGCACACAATTACTCAACATAGCTGACACACAAGTTAAACGTTTTTACACAGGCAATGAGGAAGTGCACACAGTTGCCAACGGTAACTGGCTCTCTGCCACATACACCCCACCCTGTGACCAAAATGTGATCTAAATTATGGATTTATTTGATCTCAATAAAGCCCTTTCATGTTTCTAAAAATAAGATGTGAAAGAAGTATTCTAGTCTCTTGCCTGATTAAGAACAGCAGTATGACAATGTGAAAAATAATTGCTAGTAGTTCTGCATTCAAAATATGTTAAGTATTCACAGCAACATGGAAACGAATGTGTAAGAAACATGTAAATGTTGGACCTGGTCGAGGAGGAGTTAATTTTATAATATTTGATAAGCGGCTCATACATAATGTAAGTAAAATCTTAATCTGCAAAGACCCTAAAAGCCATCAGACAAATGCAGTGGAGAAAAAAGTCCCAATATGTCCCTCTTAAATGAAATGGAGAAGTATAAAGTAAAATAAAATGGAGATGCTAAAGTACAGTACCTTAAAATTGTACTTACAGTAAGTGCTTTCTATACTTTCCACCAATGACATTGTCTGTAACTCGAGATAAAGAATAACCTACAGTATTTCTGCTTTTTAAAAAAAAAAGCCTCAGTATTGACAGGAAGTTGTTGGTTTGATAGAAGAGAACTGCACCTCATCTGGTTTACCATCTGCTGACACTATCACTAACTTTGGCTTTAGACTTGTGTCTCCAGTGGTTCAACCATCTACCCACCGCTCTTAGATCAGAACAGATACTGTATATAACACTAAAACCTATTTTCATGGTTGCAATAATATGTTAGTTCCCTTGTTTGAGTTTTCTGCTCAGGTATCTGTGAAACCTGTAACCATACATTAGCAGGCTTATCTTTCCCTCAGACATAACTTAAATACTCTGCTTGGCTATTCCAGCTCATAGTAGCCTATAGCTTGTTTTACCCTTGAGACAAAATTAAAATCAGTGGTCTAGCAATCCAGCTGAGACATGCATGAAAGTATGTAGTGAAATGTGTAAATGAATGGTGAAGCGGGGGAAATGAAACCATTCGTGGCTATTTCTAGTCAGTGACGAATTGCACACTTCATATATACCAAGCGTTATCCACAAAATAGAAACAACAGCCCGGGTCTTTCAACTGTAAACATGGTGTTCAGGCCAGCGGTGTTCATGTTGTTTTTCAGTTAAGCAGAGTTTAACTTAATACATTTGGTTTAAGGCACAAACCATTTACTTACATTACATGCAACATTATTTGCTGAATCTAGGACACAAACACTGTATGTAACCCTTTACACTTTACTCAACTTTATTATATTATCTACTGCATAGGCCTTGATTCAGAGTTGTTCCCTGGTATCTACTTTGATCTGAAGTGTTTAACTTGTCTGTTGCCTGGTGCTGAGTTACACACACACACACACACACACACACACACACACACACACACACACACACACACACACACACACACAGTGCGTCTCACTATCTTTGTGGGGACCCATCATTGACATGATGCATTCCCTAGCCCCTTACCCTAACCTTAACCATCACAACTAAATGCCTTGACCCTAACCATAACCTAATTCTAACCCTAATCCTAAAACCAAGTCTAACCCTCAAACAGCCCTTTAACCTTGTGGGGTCCAGCATTTTGGGCCCCACAAAGCTGTGCAGACCCCACAAGTACACTGGACTCACGGTTTTTGGACCCCACGAATGAAGTTAAACAAGAACACACACACACACACACACACACACACACACACACACACACACACACACACACACACACACACACACATGTGTGACAGGTCTTTGTGGGGACCTGTCATTGACATAATGCATTCCCTAGCCCCTTACCCTAACCTTAACCATCACAACTAAATGCATAACACACACACACACACACACACACACACACACACACACACACACGCGCACAACATGCTGACCTTACACCAAACTACTTTTCAAGCGATTCCACTGTCACAGACAAATTTCCTATATCGGAATGACATTTTTCATTTTATTTATTTCAACTTTATTTTTACTAGACTGTATTAGAAATACATACAGTTTAGAATTAGAAGGGAGGGCCAGTTGACATATGATTATAGGGTGCAGTGGTGTGTATTGAAGGGGGCATTCGTGGCAAACCTGATAGCGGAATGGTAAAGAGTGTGGAGTTTTGATAGAGTGGTTTTGCAAGCAACCCTGTATATAGTGTCACCATAATCCTGAGAGTCTGGAAGCGTTGGGATGCTCCCGTCATCCCAATCATTCGATGTAAGCAAGGTGGTCATAAAACTCAGTCCCAGCTGTCTTAAGTCAGTCTTTTTTTACCGTCTTGACTTTCCGACAAAATCAAACATGTTTGATATTACGTTTTAGGTCTTGGTAGTAAAATCTTTTAGTCTGTGACTAAAAGAGAAGTTGACACTGAGTTGGTTAGACATGCAGTGAAAGACCTTTCTCTTTCTACTGTACAAACATGTAGTCAGTGGTTGCAGTGGGGGAGGGTGACTTATTTGTGGTTGGGGAGTATTTTCTTTTGAAATAACAGTCGAAAGCTTTAGGTTGATAAGGCAGTGTGGGGGAGCACAGCCGTTCAAAGTCCAGCAGCAGACTCTTTTCTTGTGTTTTTCAAATGTCAGGTATCTGATTAAGTTTTCATTTCATAATAAATTACAACAACAACTGCTATAAACACTTTTTTCCGAATGAAGGTGGAGATTAGATAATAAAGTTAGGATTCTCAGGATTTTTATCTTTGTATTGCTCGTAGCTCATGCAGGCATGACAAGGTGTTCAAGTCTAGAGAAGGAGATAACACCGCTTCACTGACAGAACAATCACGTCCCCGTTGTGCTTTCTCTGGACATTTTTTTCATTTGCCTTCAAGTGTTTTAGTCTCTTTGGTGAAACATATTTTTTGTATTTTTGTATTCTTACAAAAAGATGATTTGAGATGTGTGTTGAGGGCTCTGGGTGTACACTCACTGAGACTTTGTGTTGCTGTCCCAGTCCTGGAACACTTCCTTGGCGTCAGTCTGTTTCCAAGGTGAACATGAGTGAATGAGCCGAAAGCCCTTTGAGTCGCAGTGAAGCTGTCCGCGGTCCAGAATGTCCTTTTGCCAAGTTAGACTTTTGTTCAGCAGTTTTTTTATTTTTTTATTGGGCTGCTCATTTTTCCTGTTACAGTGATCAAGCACAATGAGTTTTGGTGCTGAAGGATGTTATTTTAGATACTTCTTCAAAAGGTGGGATGAGGTCATTGTTATGAAAGCCACATGGTAGTCTTAAGTCTCTCTAAGACTCCTTCTCATGTCGCATACATTTCCTCCTCGACTCCTCCAGTTGCGTACCTTCCTCGCGTCTTAAGTCCCTCACACCGAGGAAGCACGGGAGATATGCGAGGTAGAGGAGGAACCGAGGAAATGTGTTTAAGAGGGATGAGATGTCCTTTCCTCTGAAGCGTCACATGGCTCCTCGGTGATCCCTCCTCGTAACCTGGCTCCGCCCTCCTACGTACTTCCGCTCAATTTTCATTTTCCTTCAGTACATTGTCTGGGTTTGCGGTATATTCTTGGGTTTTCTCCGGCCAAATCTTTTCCGGTCCAATCAGCGAACAGAGGGATCGGCTGAGAACGATGACGTTGAGGTTGTGCGCTAGTTTGAGTTGTAGTTCCGTAATGGTGGTGAGCGAAGCCATTCGGTCCGTTGTGGCAACGCTGCTGAATATCCAGAAGATAAAGCCCGAGCAAGAACAATCTTTGCTGAGTTTTGATGGTGGCCATGATATTGTTGCCCTCCTCCCCGCGGGGTTCTGGAAAAGTCAGATTTTCGCTCCGTTAGTGGTGAAGGAGTTGGCTAAGGCTAACGCTAGCGATGCTAAGCCAACGTCACGACCACACGTTAGCAATTGGTTATGGCAGATCCAGAGTGGCTGTGGGCAGATCCAATAGTTTTAAACTTCAACAGAGTACCCGCCTTCAAGGAAGTTAACACTTGTCAATGGAGAGAGGCCAGACTCTCTGTACAAATGAAATGTACCAGAGTCTGGTAGGACCAGGCTACGCTCCTTAGTCCTCGGGGCAGGAATAAGAGCTTTGAGACGCCCTTCACCGAGGAGGGACAGAACAACTTCTGGTTCAGGAGAGGACCGAGGAGTCGAGGACGAGCTATCAAATAAGGGTAATGCAATGCACCCTACTCTCAGTCCAAACTCACATGCCAAGTCCAAGCTTTCTCTTTATTAGAGTCCTAAACAAGTCAATGTGTTTCATCAAATTTGACATTTTAAAATGTGATACACCAACCTCATATTATTTAGCTAATATGAATATTGCGATTCATATGTACTGTTTGATATATGCTGTGCTGCTGCTGTAACTGGGTACTGAGTGGCCATTAAAGTGAAGTGAAGTAACTAATCGCTTTCTATTCAAATTAGATCAACATTTTGGAAACCACTGTCATTCTCTTTCTTGCTTATATTTCTGGTTTAAGCCACATTTAAGCAGCTGGTTTGGTTTTATGACTGAAATGTGTTCCAGGCTGATTGGAAGTGTCACTACGGTACATATGTTCAAAATAACCAGTTAGATAGGTGGAGTTTACCCGTCTGTCTGTCTGTCTGTCAAACTCTTGTGCTTTGGGTTTCAATTCAGAAGTAAGTCCTTGTTGAGTCACAAACTTTTAGTGTAAAGTCGCATTCATGTTGCATTCTATTTTTAATTTTTTTTTTATTTGTTAAGTTTGAAGTCATCATCAAGTTTGTGACCTGTGTCTGACAATACTTCTGACTGCCACTGATGTTCGTTACACAACAGTATTATGTCACCTGCTGTCTTTCTCGTGCATTCTTTTCTTCTATTTGAAAACCTTGGGTCTTGGCCTTGGGGGTGCCAGACAGTTTCCTGGCATTGTGAGAAATTTAACAGTCCAGGGATTTCAGGCACATGTTTTTGTTTAGAGACCACATACTTGCATGTGAAGAGCTTGTTTTTATGTGCTGCGTTGAACTATTTTGTGAGTGTAAGACAATAGTACAGGTTTTTCTATTTTCTTGAAACATTTCACTCTAGCCTTGATGGTGTTTATTTTTTGGTGGACTGACAAAGAGAGGCACAGTGGCCGTAAAACACCCACTTTCTCTTTGATTCGCTGCAAGACTTTCCTTCATTTGTTTGGCTGTTGTTGCTAACTCTGTGAAGTCAAGATATACCATCTTTAGATGACTATCATGTTACTAAACTACAAATCTTATGTGTGTTTCACTGGAGTCTGTTCCAAACGGGAAAATATTAGTGTAACAATAAAACAGCTGAACAAGTTCTTTTTATCTTTGCATGGTTTTTAGACAGATGTGAACTACAAAGTGTGGATTTGGCAGTCGTACGCTGGTTTTATCTGCCAGACAAGCTTTGGTTTACTGACAGGAAATTCAAGCAGGTAATATACTTCCTATTTGAGAGTTACAGCCACCCAACACAAATACACTCAAACAATATATAGCGACAATTTACAGAAAAGATTAACCACATGGCCCATCAAGAAGCTGAGAGTACTTTCAAGTTGTCTGAGACTAATTATTTATAAAAATCACATTCCTCCCTGATAAGCTACTTCATTCAGAACAAAGACCTCAATGTTTTTACTGACTGCCAAGTGGGGAGTTTCTACTACAGGAGAAGTTGAATGCTGTTTCTGAGAAGAGAAAGCTGTGGGCATGGACTGACAAGGGTCGCTGAAAAACCCCTGAATAGAGAAAGCTCTCTGTTCTGTCTCATTTCCAATGGCCCTTGCGGAATGGAACTGTTCTTCTTTAGCAGAGCTGCTGCCCACACAGGCTGTCCAAAACAACAAGGAGACAGTTCACTTTGGGTGTGCCTCGTCACCAGGGTCACACGGAATCTCCAGATCCGCAGATTTTAAAGAAGTCTTAAAAAAATGTTAATAAAACTCACTATAGTTAGTTAGTTAACACATCTCCACCCCCAAGCAGGAAAGCGGTTCGCTAAATTCTGTAGTTTTTCATACTGGATCGCCGCTGAAAACTGTAAAAAGAAAACATCAGCAGATTCCTGCTGATCACAGTGGTTCCCAAACTTTCTAACATCAAGGACCACCAAACGGACACAAATTTGACCCTGGACCACCATTTGATGAGATGTTGTCCCAGGGACCTAGCCTGGTCCTACCAGACTCTGGTACATTTAATTTGTACAGAGTCTGGCCATTCTCCATTGACAAGTGTTAACTTCCTTGAAGACGGGTACTCTGTTGAAGTTTAAAACTATTGGATCTGCCCAGAGCCACTCTGGATCTGCCACTCCCTCTGTTCGCTGATTGGACCAGTAAGATTTTGACCGGAGAAAACCCGCAAATATACCACAAAACCAGACATAGTACTGAAGAAAAATTAAAATTGAGCGGAAGTACTTCGGAGGGCGGAGCCAGACTACCAGGGACCCCCATCTGATAGGATTTTTTTTTAATTATAGAAAGTGTTTGAAACTCAAGACCAAAATAGTCATACATTGTGTCATTGTGTTATTTATGGATGGAATTATAGTGAAAATAAATGATTCCTCTTTTTGCTGGGGACCCCCCTAGAATCCCCTCAAGGACCCCTGAGGGTCCCTGGACCCCACTTTGGGAACCGCTACCGGTGGAGGCAGTCACCTGAATCATTTTCAAGTGAACTTCTCAGGTACTTTTGACCTCCTGTCTTTATTTATTTGTATTTATTAAAACTAATCAAACTGCAATCCCAGACCTACAGTATCTAGAGTTCTTTAGATCGATGTATTTCTGTTATGCTGTGCAGTGGTGGAAGAAGTCTTCAGAGTCTGTACTTATGTAGAAGTAGCAATACCACAACATTACAAGTCCTGCATTCAAGATGTTGCGTGAAATAAGTAATAGCAGTAAAATGTACTATATAATTACCATGTACATTAATGGACTATTACTACTCATGCTTAACTTTATAAGCAGCATTTTATAATGCAACTGGTTGAGATGGAGCAAATCACCATAGGTTTTGTATATACTAGCTTAATCTGCAAACAAACTAGTAACTGGGCTGCTAAATAAATGTAATATAGTAAAAAAAAAAAAGAAGAATATTTCCCACTGTGATGCAGTGGAATAAAAGTATAAAGTAGCATAAGGCTACATCTACACTACAACGTTTTCATTTTCAAGCAGCGTTTTGAGACAAAAATGATCTCCGTCCACACAAGAGTTTTAGCTCCAGTAGCAGAACTAATCTGCGTCCATATCAATACGTCTCACAACACATATCACATGACCATTCACACACTGGGCATGTGCGTGCCAGTGTAAACAGGAAGCAGATTGTCTGACGTTACTCTGTGGTTGAAAATCGACGTATAAATTGAAAAATAATTTAAAGAAAGAACAACAATGGTGAAAAGTAAGAGCAGCGATTTATCAGCTTGGACTGACAACGAAGTGGAACTGTTACTGAAAGGTATGCAAGCTACCTAACTGATAAGACTGACTGACGGGCATCGGCCGTCCAGACTACAAAGCACCCACCAAAACAGGGGCAGCAGTGTTTCCAAATGTCTCAGTTTTTTCAAATGTAGCCTAAGTAGGTTACAGTACTTTCCACCGCTGATGCTGTAATGGTTGTACAGGCTTTAAGAAGTCACAAAAATATACAAAAAAAACATAGAGGCCTTTGATCTTCACTCATCACATCACAGTTTAGCCATGAAGAAGCAGTTGTGTTTCAACTCAAAATGCAGCTGGAAGCACTAATTATTCTTTAAAGGTGCTCTAAGCGATGTAACGCGTTATTTAGGCTACAGCATTTTTTGTCACATACCAGCCCAGTCTCAGGGCAGTTCGTGAAACTGTTACGTTATTGAATCTATTGATTCGTGAACAGGACACGATTATGTTGTTTTTTTCGTGTGGTGATTACGAATTTTAATTTAATGTATTTAAATGGGAAGCATATTTCGTGACTTCAGCACGACAATGGTAGGGAGTAGTATGACAAGCAGAAAATCTGCGTAGGGAGGTTGGTCGGGGTGGTGGATGGGTCAAACAACACAGGACTTTCACCCCGGAGACCGGGGATCGCGTCTGGCGTGTTGCAGTTCCTTTCCGCGTTATTCTCTTCCTAACCACAACCATCCCGTTGTTGTCAGCATGTCCTGTGTGTGGCGGGTCCTTTCCCAGTTCTTCTTTTCCTAACCTCAACCGTCCCATTGTGGCATTTCATGTCCCCGTTGACACGACCGCGGATCGTGTCCCTGCGCCCGGGGATCGCGTCCCCGTGTGGCGGTCTGTCCCGTTGTTTAATTTAATTTCCCCGTTGTGACGTTTAATTTCCCTGTTGTTGCGTCCCCCAGAGCAGCCCAGTGTCATGGCAGTTCATTAAATGGTAATTTTCGAAAATCGTGACCTGTACACGAAATAAACGAGAAAATCGTGACCTGTACTTCGAATCAATAAATCAAAATAACGTGACTATTTCACGAACTGGCATGAGACCGGGTTGCACATACAGCAAACATCTCTGTAGACAGCCCAGGCTTCACAAACGGCAACAAAAACAAACTGTGTGTGTGTGTGGGTTGGTGGGGGGTTAGTTTGCGGAAGCACAGAAGGGAGGGGGAAGGGACGGGATGAGGAGGAGGCGAGCTAGCCCTGTTTTGTTTGAAAATACTTCGAACGTCAACAAGAAGTGACGTCACCCAACATCGCTTAGAGCACCTTTAATATCTAAAAAAAATGTTTAGTAAAGAAAGGCTTAACCATAGATCCTTGGCCTTATAAAGGCACATTTTTTAAATCTATTGAATACAGAAAAATTGCTTTACAAATGTCTCAGTGGTAACTGTATTACACTTAATATTGCATTTTTAACTTGGGCTCTCTCACTGCTCAAGTAAGAATAGCTCAAAACATTCATTTTATTAAATATGTATCCATACGTCAATATGTGTTTACACTTACAGTATTCCAGCTAATTCTGAGCATGTGTTGTAAACCTTTTGATGAATTCCCTCACAATGCAGAGCTGCTTTGGTTGATAGAGCAGACAAAGGAGTAGGAGGAGTTAGATAGGAAGCAGTAGGAGGGGTTACCACAGCTGCTCTCCCTTCCAAAGTACAAAAACTGCCTGTGATACCGGCACAAAGGAGAAGTAGAGCTCTGACTGAGTGAGATGCGTGCGGGGAAAAGAGCTTGTGAAGCTGTCAGAGGAAGAGACAAACTGGAGAAAAGGGAGAGAGAAGTAGACACTTGAGTGACTCAGTCAGTAAGGAAGAGAGAGAGAGGGGTGCGGAGGACAGGAAACAGACCCTGAGGACAAACTGTCTGTCAGACACTCACATTGTGACACACAGACGGAGAGCTCCTGTGAACACGCCTGGTGGTTTGTGGCGAGGACCTTGCGTCATTATGACAGCTTTGCTGCTTTGGAACTGAAGAGGACAAAAACAAAGGACTGAGTTTTGACAAAGAGATTTTTGCCATGGGGACATCTCTCTAACGGACCTAAATGTGGATACGCCATCATTTCTTCTGTGGACTCAGCAGCGTGTGGTAATTGAGGACTTGTGGAGTGAAAAGGAGACACATTTGTGTGACTGATTAAGTAAAACCTAAGCCTGCAACTTGTGGGGTGAAGCCTGGTGGAGAGACAGGGCAGGGGGAGGGGACGACGCTCCGGCCTGAATCTCTCATGTCCTTTGGAAGGGGTCTTTTCAATATGAGGTAAACCCCCCCCCCCCCCAAGATAACTACATTGAGAAAGAGAAGGGATCATGTTGACCATGTGCAGCCATCCTAACATTGACAGATGTGTTGGAAAGAAACCTTTGTACCCGTGGCCTGAATTGTCAGATGACAGAGTGTCTTTCAATGTATCCTGAATTAGGACTGTTCTGTGCTTTACTCTGCACTCGTGGTGAATTCATTGTTCAGGGCAGCCCTTTTTGTTATATAGCTATACCATAACAAACACCCATCATCCCTCCACTCTTTGTCTCTCAGAATGTACAACGACACCGTGACTGGCAGTTTCACCCAGCTATCGGTGGGAAATCAGTCGGCAAACAGCTCTATCTGCGACAAGAACGATGGTTTCAAGTACCCGTTGTACAGTACCATCTTCAGCATTGTGTTTGTGGTGGGACTGATCACCAATGTCGTGGCCATGTACATATTTGCCTGCTCTCTGAAGCTGAGGAACGAGACCACGACCTACATGATGAACCTGGTGGTGTCTGACCTGCTGTTTGTCTGCACGCTGCCCCTGAGGGTCTTCTACTTCATCAACCAGAACTGGCCGTTCGGAAGCATGCTCTGCAAGGTCTCCGTCTCGCTCTTCTACACCAACATGTACGGCAGCATGCTGTTTCTCACCTGCATCAGCGTGGATCGCTTTCTAGCCATTGTGCACCCTTTTCGCTCGAGATCGCTCAGGACCAAGCGCAACGCTAAGATCGTGTGTGTTGCTGTGTGGGTGTTGGTGCTGTCTGGGAGTCTCCCCACAGGCTTCCTGTTGAATACCACCTCACAGCAGAACAGCAACAAAACCATTTTCTGCTTTGAGAACTTCTCTTCCAATCAGTGGAAAGCGCACCTGTCCAAGGTGGTGATCTTCATAGAGACAGTGGGCTTCATCATCCCGCTTCTTCTCAACGTCTGTTGCTCCATCATGGTGCTGCACACCCTGCGTCGGCCCCAAACCATCAGCCGTGGCGGGAAGCTGAACAAAACAAAGATCCTGCGCATGATAGTTGTGCACCTCTTTATTTTTTGTTTTTGCTTCATCCCCTACAATGTAAACTTGGTTTTCTACGCTCTGGTCCGCACTAAAACGTTAACAGGCTGCTCTGTGGAGTCGGTGGTCCGGACAATCTACCCAATAGCCCTCTGCATTGCTGTGTCCAACTGCTGCTTTGATCCCATTGTTTACTATTTCACTTCGGAGACCATCCAGAACTCCTTCAAGAGGAAATCTCATGTCAGCCGTACCTATGACGCAAAGTTCTCAGAGGCCCTGCAGTCAGAAACCAGCTCCAACCTGCAGTGCAGCCTGAGGACTCTCAAGGCGAAAGTCTTTCACAATGAGTCTTCAGTGTGATGCTGGGGTAGCTACAGTCAGCATGAACGGTATTAAAATCCATCCCTTATTGAAAAAAAAACCTCTTTCAGACAATGGGAACGGCTTTCTTGGATTGAAGCACCTGCCAAAAAGGTCTTCTCTGTCTTCATCTCAGGACAAATGTTTGGGCTTGTCTTTGACAGCCTCTACTCTGCAGTATTACTGCTACATTGACCCTTTGTTCACAGCCATGGATTGCTTATTACTACTAACTAATTTCCATTTCCTGTGGAATATTTTGTAATTGTGTTAGGCACGATTACTCTGAAAGTAACCTGGAGGGCAATGTGATCACTGAACAGCAGGACAGTTGTGATGTTGAATGTGTGCCAGTATATTTGAACATTTCCGTGGTAATTTGAGGTGCTCACTTTAGAATGGTATCTATTAAATTAACATAAAGTTATATCAAGCTATAGATTGTACAGGGCTTCTTTTTTTTATTGTAAATTACAAATAGGTCACAGAAGTGCCTTTTTTTTTCTGGCACCATTTCATTGTCCACTCAATGTCTTTATTGACTATTAAATGCACTGACACAGAATTCCACTGCACTCTTGATACAGTAAATGAATAAAAGTAATGTACTGTTTAAAACTAATTAAACCTTTTTGTCATTTAAATGAAGAAAATGCTCTCTTTTGATGCTGGAATGTAAATGGTTTTAAATGTTGAACATGAACATAGCATAATGGACTAAAATTCAAAAGGACATGCTGTTTATTTACAACATTAAACCTCCTGAGACTTCAGTTTACACGGGCCAAGTGAAGATTTGGCATAGGACACCACAGCTACACAACAGGTTTTGACTTCACTCCATTTTACTGTTAAATCTCTTCTCTAATATTTTTGTCCTGCATGCAAATGAGGAGGTAAAGAAATAGAAGTAGACCGTCTAATATAGTATGTCTGACTCCCACTGGGGAGTGCCAGCTTATTGTGTAACAACCACTGTTGAAGAAAAGGAAGTCTTTATTAATGGCAACTGACAAAAACTGTCATTCACACATTCAGACATGATGGTGTAAGAACCACAGGGTTAAAAACAGTATAGATGGACTGTATGTATGTATGTATGTATGTATGGTACTAGAAAGGAATGGGCGCCGTGTAGTTTCTTTTATCTATAACTTAACCTAGATAGGAATTCCATTTTATCATCCTGTAACATTTTGTTTTCCTTCTCCGCAAGGACATGGTGTTTTTAATCTCACCACTGACAAGGCTGACCACCTTAGTTTAGTCAGTACAGCTACACAATACATCAGAATGCCTTTGATCAACAGAGAATTACAATTATAACATAATAATTAAAAAAAAAACTTGCTCACAGCCTTATGTATACAAAAAACCCATCAAAGTCCATTTTTTGGGGGCATTTTCAGCCTGTATTTTGATGGGACCGCAGAAGACATGTAAGGGGAGAGAGAGGGGGAATGACATGCAGCAAAGGCCTGCAGGTCGGAGTCTAACCCGGGCCCGCTGCATCGAGGAGTAAACCTCTATATATGGGCGCCCGCTCTACCAACTGAGCTATCCGGGCGCCCATCAAAGTCAAATTTAAATGAAAAAACAATATTCATAAGCAAGTCCTGTTTGCAGTTTGATAAACAAATGGATGAGGGCTAATTTACAGTGATATGGCATCAGTGAGGAGTCAACACAGCGTGAGGGTGAATAACAGAGAGCAACATGGTGCTCTGACTTTATTGACATAGCCTGTAGGTCAGTCAGCTGCACTTTATCCATAACCCACCTATAACTCTGATGGCTCTGAAGCCATGTGAGCCAGCCGAGGACATGGTTAAAGACTCGGATTAGGGCTGGCCGATTAATCGAAAATGTATCGACATCGGATTTCTGAAGCTGTTATCTACGACGGAGCATTAGGGCCACATCAAAAGAAAAAAAATAAGGAGGAAGATTTTTTTTATTTATTTTGCATTTCGAGAATAAAGTCGAAATGTCAAGAATAAAGTCAACATAACGAGAATAAAGTTGAATATACTTTTTCGAGAATAAAGTCGACATGTTGAGAAAAAACTTGATATTTCAAGAATCAAGTCGGACTTTTGAGAATAAACCAAACTACTGACTTTACTTAGGCTATAGTATTCTACAAAATGCATGAACCCTTTCTCTTTTAGCGCATATGGTGATAAGTATTAGGACTTTGAAGAGATTGTGCCGAAATTGCGTCTCTTCAGAAGGAGAAACCACACAAACTTGGAAGAGGTGGCCGTATTCCTGCAAACTAAAATAGCTTGTAATGGACAGATGCAAGGGTATCGATGGTTACACCTACGCGCAATACAGAGAGGATATGTTGTATCACAATACACAATAAATCAATTGATCAACTTGTTAGATCCCGAAGGCACTCCAAGGATGTAACCCATATCTATGATGATGCCTACATGGCAGCTGGCATGGCGGACAGTCGCTCTAATGTGATTAAGTGATAAAGGAGTTGAATTTATTCTCGTCATTTCAACTTTAATCTCGACATTTCGACATTATTGTCGAAATGGTATAGTTCAACTTTATTCTCGTCATGTTGACTTTATTCTCGACATTTCGACTTTATTCTCGAAAAAGTATTTCAACTTTATTCTCGAAAAAGTATTTCAACTTTATTCTCGAAAAAGTATTTCAACTTTATTCTCGAAAAAGTATATTCAACTTTAATCTCGTCATGTTGACTTTATTCTTGACATTTCGACTTTATTCTCGAAATGCTAAATAAATAAAAAAAATATCTTCCTCCTTATTTTTTTTCCTTTGATGTGGCCCTAATGCTCCGTCGTAGTTATCGACGTATTTTTCCCATGATGACAATTTTTTTATAAAACTAAAATGTGACTTTTTTCACAAGACATTTTCATCTCAAGCAATGTGTGCTTTCATTTCAATTTTATACATTTTTAATAAATAGCCATAGTAGTTCCCGCTTTGTGTTTTTCCTTCAATTATTTTAAAATCACAAAAATAAGCACTTTTGAATTTGAAAAAAAGATCTCATCTTCAATATATGAGCCTATGTACAGTACAAACCTTGCCAATGAACTATGAGGACAAAAAAAAATGAATCGCAATTTTTTTTAAATGATCGTTCATTTATCGAGGTAAAATGTGCAATTAATCGTGGTTTTGATTTTAGGTCATATCGTGCAGCCCTACTCGGGATGTTATGAAAACAAACAAGTACAATTTTACTCCGAGGCAGTTCAACTCATCTGCACAGGAGACCATTTTGATGAGGCATCCTCGTGTAAGGAAGCTGGGACTTGGCAGACTTGCTTACTGAACATTATGAAGTAGAACTCCGCAGACATCTTGACGATTCATTTTAAGAAGGCATCATTGTTTAACTGTGAGAATAATTGGGGCGGTGTGTATTCAGCACATGCAAGCGTTATCTAACCAACAGGTGTTAATGGCTGTTGTCATCTGGGCCAAAGGTCAGGGCAGAGACAGACGGAGAGAGACAAACATAGGAAATCACAGTTCAAATGCAGTCACAATATGTAAATTAATTTATTTTCCAAGCTACATAAACAAAAGTTCATACAGTTCTTACTGAATATTTCTACATTTCCTCAGAAGTTGAAACCAGCAGCACCTTCCTCATAAACGACGGATGACTGAGGCAACTTCTATACGTTTCTTAAATTGTTCCCATTTTACAATGAGCTTGTTGCTTAATGTTACGGACATGAAGTTGTGTGTGCACTGAAGTCTTCCGGTTGTATAAGCTCTCTGTGTCAGGGATCGGAGCCCTCACGTGAGCCCAGCAGGCTCCTCTGTATTCACAACAGTTATCTAATCAGCCTGACCTCTTCTTCCCAGCAGGCTGCAGAGTGAGAAAACACAGACGCCACACTGCCTGTCATCACAAACACTCTGTCCTGCATTGCTCTGATGATTTCAGATGGGAGTGTGCATCAAAGTGTTCCTTTACAGTACAAGATGGACCGAGGATCCGGGGAATTTAGTGGCAGTGATGCGAAGATAGCATTTTAAATATAAATTGCACTTGTAAACATTAATACTTCTAAGATTATGACATTCAAAGAAGGGTTGACATCCAATAGTATCTACTTTCACCCAAAATGTTTGCGTAGATCAGCCTTTCGGGATCCATCATATCAATAAGCAATTTTCAAGTAAGTGCTGGAATCATCCAAAGTCACACAAAACCCAAACAATGTTTTGGCTGAGGAAAATGTCTTCTGCAGGGTCATCACAGTCAGTGGCATTCTCCGCTCTACTCGTCTTAGCGGAGACAAAAACAAGTCTGGATGTAGCCTTCGACGTATAGCTTCAGGTTCCTATTCCCCTATGGTAAACCCAGCATGTTTTCTCCATTGAACCTCCTAATGGCTGCTTTGACGTTTTTGTCAGCACAAACTGACTGGAGATCCTCTGCTGGGTTGAGAACTCGTGTCAGGAGTAATATCTGCTCGGGCATTAACAGGGACCTCACTATCTGTGCGTTTTTGGGGAAGAGGGGGTTGAGCTGGGCAGGGGGTGAAATCGGGGTGAGGTCCTTGTCCTCAAATTTACTCCACAGCTCCGGATCACATGACGAGGGAAGCGCCTGTCCCACTGAATGGATCTAGGGGGGAAGGGGGTCTCTGCAAAGGATAATTAACCATTTTCCCAGCATGGCTCACAGGATAAATTTAGGAAGGAAAGGCTGTTATTACCCTGATATGGCTAGTGCCTATTTAGATATATGTGACGTTTTTCCACAATTAAACCAGAATCACATTCCACATCTCTGGTATTTACGGTCCCACCTTGGTTTTTGTGGGTAACCACCTATTATTATCGCTCTATAAAACTTTTTTGTCACCCTCCAGGGGAGGGGGGAATTATTTGCTTGCAAGACAACTTTCCAGACTGGTAAGAAGAAGGCTATAAAAACACACAATGCGGGAGACAGAACATTGCATTAAAATAACCATTTGTCAGGATGTGGTTTGACAAAAAAAACAAAAAAGGTTGTTGTGCTAGCACACAGCCTCACTCATTCTAAAATCAGAGGCAGCACTGAACTAATAACCAGCGGTGGAATGGGCTCAGTGTCTGCAAGCAGGGAGGTAGGCTAAATAACGGCACCAACCAGTCACATGTAATCCTCCTTTACTCCCTGTTGACTCGGGCCATAAACAGGCCTTATCAATCCCTGGAGGAGTTATCAGCTCTTGGTTGCATAACATCTTAGGAATGAAACAGAAAGCATAAACAGAATTTTCACCCTTTGTCTGGGTGCTGTTGGGTTTACAAAAGCATGCAGGCAGCATGCCAGTGCTCAGCAAGTGTTAACAGGAAAGCTCACACTGGTTTCATATATGTTTTTCAGCAATGCAGCCAGGGAGTTAAATTTGCGAAATTTCACAACACTTTTGACAAAAGGGCGTGAGCATAATACCCATCATTGTTTTTCTCTTCATCGATCGGATGAGTCTTTTAGGCAGAAATGCAGTGCCTGTTTGTGCATGACAATGGTGGTTGGGGCGTGACGACATTAGTATAGGAGCCAAGATATTCATCTGACAGAAGATGATTCACGGAACAAGACTGCTCTGAGGCTCAAACCCATAAAAGTCACTGCGGGATTGTTTCGATTTTAAAGTTGAAATAAGACCAAAGTTTATCTGCAGTTCCATATTGATCAGGGCAGCCACAAATGGGACTTTGTAGAAAGTTCTGACTCAGTCCATTCTTTGAATCCACCTGAAAATTCCTGTACACACTCTAATACACAAGGAAACACTGCACTGACACGCACGTAGCACTCATTTCGCATTTCCTGGAAACACCCCTGTCTATTACACTGCAGGTTGTCTCAACCCTCAATACTGTACGTACAGATACAAGTACATCCAATCTGCGCTTTTGGTTCAGTCTGAGTGTTTCTGCCTGACTGAACATGCTATTACAGTCTGTTGGAGCCAAAATAAACCCAGTTATGATTAGGTGTGTTCTGCTTGATGGGACAGGTTGGGCTTGCATTAGCTGGGAATCCTTCCTCTGGAAACTCCTGGGGATTTATACAATGTCTGACTAACCAATGTGGTCACATTAATCCTCGCTAGTAGCTTACCGGAGAGGACACTGCTGAGACTGACGGGTCTCATGAGAGAAAGGAAAGTTCACTGGGTCAAACCCCAAGACAGACAAATGTCCTGTCTTTTTTTTAAAAAAAAAAAATTATTTAACCTTTATTTATTCAGGGAAGGTTCACTGAGAGGCAGCCTCTCTTTTGCAGGAACACCCTGATCACATTCACACAGTTATACCTGGAAGGTGCCCAGTACAACCACAGCCTGATCTGCTGGCCACTGAGCAGCTCCACTCAAGGGCACCTCAGTGGTGGTAATGAGGGAGAGAGGGACAAGCGCTCCTCTTTCACTTTCGCCACCCAGATTTTAATCCTGTCGGTCTGGGGATTGAATCAACAACCTACCGGTCACAAGCTCGCTTCGCTAACCTTTAGGCCACCACTGCCCTGCCACCACTGCCTTGTAACAAATGATGACACAAAAACTCATTAGAATGTTGTAAAAATTTACTTTTAGAGAATGTAATATGTTTATGCAATACACTAATGTATAACATAAAATGATTACATTCATAAGTGTTTGTAGTTGTATTATTAAAACTTGAATTGGTCATGGCTGGCCTCGATTAAAGGAGTTCTTAGTCTGTAGTGTTGTCGACAAAAATGAAGTTTAATATTAATATATGTTTCATTTTACAATTATTTAGATGACTTACTTAAACAGTTAAATTGTCGCTGTGAGACTATCTTCCAAGGAGATGTTAACATAAACTGGTTAAGTAATAGTAATAGGAAAAAGTTAAAAATGATCTATTCAAAACATAATTTCCACCAAATAATCAAAGAACCGGCAAGATTAACAAAAAGAAGTAAAACTCTTATTGACTTGATCTTCACAAATAGAACTGAGCGAGTGAGTAAAACGTACAACTTAATCACAGGTCTTTCTGATCACAATATGATTTTAATTGTTAGAAAGCTCTCCAAAAACCGTCTACAATCCTTCTGTAATATTCGGCATAAATTATAATTTACAGGTATTCCCAAGAATAAAATAACTCAACTTGAAGATGAACTGCAGAATATAAATTGGAATAATGTTGAGCAAACTCATGATTCAGATACCTGCTGTACTACAGTGATGAAAACACTAACAGATGTGACTCAGAAATATACTCAGTTACTGAGGTATCCACAAAGTAGAAGGGCTTTACCATGGTTGAATAAGGATATTCTCCAGCTAGTGAAAAAAAGAGACTTTGCGCTCAAACATTCATTATTAACAAAAATTAACACAGATATATTTGTTTTTAAAGGATTAAGAAATAAAGTAGTTTGGGAGATACGCAAAGCAAAAACAAACTACTTTATGAAATTGATGGCTGAATCAGGAGGGAAAAGTTCAGAACTTTGGAAACATCTAAATATTTTAACTAATCGAGTGCCCAAGCAACAAAAAATGAATAGCGGAATTAAATATAAATGGAATCGTCAGTAATGAAAGGACTGAAATTGCAAACCAATTTAATACATTCTTTATCCAATCAGCTGAGGAATTGGGTGACAATTTTCAACCAGTACAATTAAAACACATACAAAGCAAATGAATTTCCTCAGCAATGGAAAACGGCTATTATAACTCCAGTCTTTAAGTCTGGACCATCTGACCTGGTCTTGAATTATAGACCAATTTCAATTTTACCTGCACTCTCAAAGGTTCTTGAAAAAACAGTTGCCAAATCACATCATGTTCTACATGCCAAACAATTTGGGTTTAGACTGCGGTACTCAACAGAAATGGCAAACTGTTACCTCACTGAAATGATAAAACAGTCATTAGATGAAGGTAATGTAGTGGGAGCAGTATTTCTGGACTTGAAAAAAGCCTTTGATACTGTGAACCACGAAATTCTTTTAAATAAATTAGAAAATTGTAACTTGTCACATGATGCAATAACTTGGTTTAGATCATATCTCGAACATAGGCAGCAGTGTGTTAGAATGAATTCCACTCAGTCATCTATCCAAACCTGTCAAATCGGAATTCCACAAGGTTCAATTTTAGGCCCTTTACTTTTTAGTTTATATATAAATGATCTTCCAGACAGTTGCAAAAAGGTTAAATGCCAAATGTATGCAGATGATACTATTATATATGTCTCAGCAAAAAACCCTCAGATTGCAGCTGAGATGCTTTCAAAAGAACAGGATGGTGTATCACAGTGGCTCCGAAATAATCAACTGACCCTGAACTATGATAAGACAGTCTCTATGTGCTTCTCAATTAAAAGAAAGGTCAATGAAAATGTTAGAATAAAGATTGATGAGAAGGAGTTAGATGAGGTACATGAATTCAAATTTTTAGGGGTTACTCTAGATTCTCATCTTAAGTTTGATAGTCATGTAAAGAGACTGTGCAGAACTGTCAAGACCAATTTAAATTGCTTCCGATTTATAAGACAATATATACCCATTAAGGCAGCACAGCAGTTTATGCATTCTATGATATTTTCTCATTTATCGTATTGCATTACTGTTTGGGGCCAGGCCAATCAAACAACAATTACACCCATTAGGTAATTATATAAACAGGCATTAAAAGTAATGGACCGGAAATCTGTAAGATGGCACCATTACCTCATTTTAAGGAAGCATAACATATACAAATTAGTTTTAGAAATTATTCATTTCTAAAACTAATTTTAATTGTGTGAATAACCTTACACCAGAAATATTCTGTCAACTAGAAGTGAAACAAAAGAGCGGAATAAGAACTAGAGGCACAACAAGTGGTAACTGTATAGCCGCAAAACGTAGAACAACATTTGGTCAGACATCATTTTCAGTAAGAGGCATAAAATTGTGGAACGCTTTACCATCAGAAATTAAAACATTGACAGAACTCAAGGTTTTTAATACACATTTAAAGCAATGGCTGAAACTGAAACAACTCTGTGAACACTGACTGTACAAGATACAACACAATGTACACAAACATAATGTTGCATATGTTAGCATGCACAGACATATGCACAATTTTGTGTTATTGTATTGTTAAATGTGTCTAGACTCTGTTTTATAGTGATTTTTACATTCATTTAAGTCCATATTTTATTTCATGTATGGGATGTATTTATTGTATGTATTTTAATAGCATCTACTTTGTATTCTTTATAAAGCAATGTTCTTTGCATTTGTCCCTGTCAAATAAACATTAAATAAATAAATATATAATAGTCAACTAAGACTCACATGATTTGCCGACTAATTGATTAGTTGATTGCTTCAACAGATCTGTTAAACTGAGTTCCTGCACACAGAATCAGGCAAAAGCATCACTTTAAAGCTCGTGATTAGCAGATATGTGCTCATAGGTTTCTTGAAAATAAATCATTCAGCATCAAAAAAAAAGCATCAAAAAAACGACTTAAGCATCTTAGTCGATTAAAACCAAAGCGACCGATTAGTCGACTAATCGACTAGGAGGGGGCAACCCTAGTAAAATGATATTGTCTAAGACAGAGATCTTCAACAGGGGGTCCGCGACCCCTAGGGGGTCCTCAGAGTCAATGCAGTGGTTTTAATACTTTTCCCCCCAAACTTAAAATATGTCTAAACAAAATATACATTAACATGAATCCAACATACTATTGGCAAAGATAAATAAGCCTATATGTAAAAAAACAACCTCAACAACATTAAAGATATGCGTATATATACGTATGATACAGGTAGGCTTATGGATTCACTGTGCCTTCCACAAGTATGTTTGACATTAAAACATGATGATATATGAATATTTAAATAGTAGCTTAGTATTGTAGGGCATCATAAAAAGGAACGTGTATAGGCTTTAGGCCACCCTACATGTTATTGTCGGCTCAGTTTATTATGCAACTCAATTTTATACAATATATGTAGTAGAGGGATCCTGCTCGTCTCTCTTTCAGGTTAGGGGTCCTTGGCCTAAAAAACGTTAAAGACCCCTGGTCTAAGAACATGAAAACTTATATAAGATGTTCACAAGTTAAAGTGTACTTTATTAGTCGATATTTAATCAAGATAAATAAGTTAATAAGCCTCTTTTGAAGAAGAAATGAACCAACGAATGTAATGATATGGTTGAGTGTAATACCTGCTGGCTGTTACTGCAGCTCTTGAGCAAAGCTGAATCATTATCTGTGTTTTCACTGTACATAGCTGTGGATACAAGTGTAAAAGAAATACCTTACATTTAAACTGAATTGTATAGTAACTGAAGAGCTGATCAGCAAAACCTGCAACGAAGCCTGGAATCCACCTATCAAGTTTTACTCAGCAGCTCCACTAAGCACACGGAGGGATTAGTGCGAGTCAGGCCGGCCAGCTGATACCACAGCACACAGTCATAAACAAATGGCCATAGCACAGTCCACAACACAAGCACACATAAAAGCTGACACTTACAGGTCAGCCTTGAGGTCAGCATGTTCCCCGTGAGGAATTTCTACAGAGCCTCTCAGACCACACAATACTTTCCCTCTTTTCCTCAGCAGAACTCTGTCTCAGATAAAAAAAGATAATCACTCTTTATTCCCAGTTGAGCTAATGTCCTCTGCTCAACCCACTATTGTCTGAAAGCCACAGCTTTTACTAAAACTGAAACATGTTTGCTACTCTATATGTTCCTGTTTTCAAATAGGGATCTATCTTCACAAAACGAACATTGCTGGTTCCTAGTCAACCTTAAAGATCACATGCTTAATTATACAATCTAATAATCAAGTGTATACAGTGCTCGGCGTAAGTGAATACACCCATGCTAAAATAGACTAAAAAGTCTAACAGAACTTAGAATAACAAATCCTCTTTTGCGAATTGATCTTAATGCCTTAATTGCAAAAAAGAGGAAAAATCCAATCTTTAAGGACACCAATTTTCTTTGTGAATGAATAATGTACCGTAAATAAATAAATGTTCTTCCTTAAAATACAGGGGGCATAAGTCAGTACACCCCTATGTTAAATTCCCATAGAGGCAGGCAGATTTTTATTTTTAAGGCCAGTTATTTCATGGATCCAGGATACTATGCATCCTGATAAAGTTCCCTTGGCCTTTGGAATTAAAATAGCCCCACATCATCACACACCCTTCACCATACCTAGAGATTGGCATGGTTTTATTTCAGTTAGCCTAATAGCTGGTTTGATTTGCATTGAGAGATGATCTTATGGAAAGTACCCCATGCCAATCTCTAGGTATGGTGAAGGGGATGTGATGATGTGGGGCTATATATTCAAAGTATATATAAAGAAAAGTAAATTTAGGGAACTTGACTAAAAGAAATCATCAAAATCTTGGGCACCTCTGTAAATAAAGACCCACGGTGTCTCCATCTAGGGAAAACACCAGATGAACTTGAGAAGAAAGACTCCCACTTGTTTTCACTGAGAAAGGGCAATACTCAAACAAAACTGGTTGAAAAATGACTACTTCATTAATCATGAATGGAAAGATGTGGTAATTGAACTATATGAAACGGAGAAGGCCATTATGAGGATTAGAAACCAAATGCATTCATTTGAAGAAAGATGGGAGAAATGGATTAAACATACAGATCATCAACATAGTTCTTTTTTCTTTTGCTCTTGTAGTTTCAATGTGGATAAACATGTGGCATTATGTTTTCCTCTAACGTGATTTACATTACTTGTTATTTTACCTATCAACCTTTGAACTGTGATCTATGCAAATAATTATCATTACTATGCTATTTTTTTATTGTCATGTTATGTTATTTCACTTTTAAGTTTGTGTTGCATATTTGTTTTGTTGCATATATTGTGTTTTTGTTTATTTGCTGTCAAAAAACGCTAGTAAAAAAAGAAAAAAGATCACATGCCTAAAGGCTGACCTCCACGTCCTTTTGAGACAGGCTCCCGGAGAGATGGCTCATGTATTGACCCCCTGGCCTTAGGGTGGGATGGACATGGCTCATTGATACCCTCAAGGTTATCTGCATTGCTGCAATTAGCCCCATGTTACAGACAGATCATTCCACAGAGAGGCCAGTCATATCTAATCCTAATGTATTGATTGTACTGTTTTACTTGTTTTCCCATTAATACCACATTAAAGGTGATGGGCTAAGTTTTGCTCCTTAAAGGAACATGCTGACTTATTGGGATCTTATTCACCGTATCCCCCAGAGTTAGATAGGTCCATACATACCCTTCTCATCTCCGTGCGTGTCGTAACTCTGTCTGACGCACCCACCGCTAGCCTAGCTTAGCACAGATCCTGGAGGTAACCGGTTCCAACTAGCCTACTGCTCCCAATAAGTGACAAAATAACGCCAACATTTTCCTATTTACATGTTGTGATTTGTATAGTCACAGCGTGTACAAATAACAAGGTCACAGGAGACACAGCCATCTTCTAACCCTATACATACTGGGAACTATAGTCTCAGAAGGCAAAGCACTGCTACTTGGGCGGAGTGATTATTACTCCAACTCTGAGTGAACTCCAGGCGAACTCTCTGCTCCTCACCACGGGGCTTATCAGGTGCTGTGAGCAAATCACTCTGCCCAAGTTGCAGAAGTAGCAGTGCTTTGCCTTGTGAGAATATAGTTCCCAGTTTAATATGCAACTTCATTTTATACAATATATGTAGTAACTCTCTTTAAGGGGTCCTTGGCTTGAAAAACGTTGACAGCCCCTGCTGTAAACTGTTTTGCTAAAACATCCTGCAGATTTTCTTTATATATTTCCCCCCACCTTCCATCTTTTTCTTTCCATTCGTTTCTGCGCGTTATAAAACTCTGTCGCTTGAGTTGTGAAATCCATTACGGTGAACCTTTATATTTACCTCACAACAATGACGTAGCAGACTTGATGTTCACTGTGATGCATTACGCAACTTGAGAGCCTCTTTCCGACCAAGTAGTTACAGGAACGTAGTTATAGGAACAGTCCACTTCTAAACAGTTCTACTAACTACTCTCCCCCAAAACCGGTTTTCCCATTTGCATTCACACTGGCCAAGTGGCCATAGGAACTGACCTTTTGTTATTATAACACAGCCAACTAACCACCACTATGCAGAAAAGGGAAAAGACCCTGCCCTGAAGTAGGAGCTGAAAGAGTTACAGGAACTGTGGTTAGAGGAACTTAGGAATCCCCAAATTGGTCCAGTCGGAAAACAGGAGAAGAAAAGGGTTCTAGGAACGTTATGTTCTAGGAACTGCAAAAATATGTTGCAGTTCTTTGTATTTGTAAGTTACATATGCAAAATATGAATTGTACATAGTCCTTGGAGATTAGACTCCATGTTATAAAATGTAGATATATTTTAAAGGGTTTAGGAAAACCCGAACATATCCCCGATGGAGTCTAGACACTGGTGGTGTTGGTGAAGGGAGCAGGAAGACCAGAACTAAGGAGTCGAAGGGAGCGGTCAACCAGAAGAAAACTGAGAGTGCCGTGGGTGCCGATGTCGGAGGCGGAAGGGGAGGAGGAGGAGGAGGGTTTCACTCCTGACAACTGACAGCCGCAGAGGAGAGAAAAGATTTAAAACATGGATGTCATGCTGTGATCATAGACAGTATATAAACTGGACCAACAGATCCCGTTGCTCTGGACGGAGACCAGTGAAGGCCTTTTCCGGTGATGGCTGAGCGTTACTGAGCAGCCTCCAACTGAGAGAGACGACGTAAACGTGACGTGAGCAACCTGTCTGAAAGTTGTAAGTCTTCTGGTAGCTGTCCCAAGAGAAATCTCAATCATTCCCAAACTTGCAGAGACGGAGAGCGTAGGTATATGTAAGGAGATAACATGGACACAGGCTAATTATTGATCACTAAAATGCTAGTTAACATTAGTAATAAACTTGAACTGCTAATGTAAGTTGAAACTGTCTGCGAGCTTCTCCTGTACTATAAGGTAATTTCTCTACTATGTGACAGTAAGTCGTGTGGTTATGACACAATCGTTAGCCTATTTTTACAAAAACGTCTACTATGGAGCCATAACGTGAGGTACAAGGTAATGGAGCCTTTTATACGTTGTTGTGTTTCTTTAGAAATAAACAATGGACAAATAGTCTTTAAACGCTTCAGATATAAAGTTATTCGCTGTCAAAGTGACGTCAAAATGAATGGCAGTCAATGGAATGCTAACGTCGGGTGATCGCTTTGTAGCATCAACATGGCGCTATAAGAGGTTCGAGCTCTGAAGCGAAGCTTAACCCCTTGGCTGTGATTGGCTTGTGAAATACCAGGCTGAATCCGATTGGTTTAACTGAAAATCTACTCTCTCGAAAACAGCTGATCCGTTTAGGAGAAAAGTGGTAAAGTTATTGAAGTCTCCCTGAAAGAATTTACACCGAGCTACATTAGTGTGGTCCTACAACACACACACACACACACACACACACACACACACACACACACACACACACACACACAAATCTCAAACATCTATGTTTCCAGCACATATTAAACAGTTTCTCTCAGGTCTTCTCTGTGTGAAACATTTCCAGTGATGCAGACAGAGTTGCTGGGAAAGTCCAAGTGGCATGACTGATAAAGACATTAACCATTAACACGTCATTCTTTCTGTTTGAACTTGTGTGCCGTGTGGATGCCCTGTGGTAGATTAATGAGATAGATACATGGCAACGGTGCCTCCACACAGAATCACAAGATTGTGTTTATGCTGGGGCCGGGGCAACTGCAGTATCCTATTTTATTTTATTTTTTTCATGTGTTGCATATCCAGCAGTTTCAAGCTTGAATTAATCTGTGTCAAACTCAATGCTGTGCTTCCTTAATAAACAAACACAACATGCTGGGTTATTTAAAAAATATTTGACTGCTGTTCTTTTTCTAACTGAAGAGCAAAGGTCTCGGCCTTAAATGTGTGCAATCAATGCAACAAATCAGACTCATTTCAAAACCTACAGATACGAGATGAGATGTGTTATTGAAAGGGTTAAGGAGCGGCTGAATAGTGAGGTGGGGGAGGGTTGAGTGTGACACGAGATTCGTGTTTAGATCAGTAAATGGATATGACGCAAGCGCTCAAATTCTCTTGAACTACTCTTGACATTAAAATGTAAAAGAGTTTGAGCTGGAATGCTGTACTTGTGTAAGTAAAAAAAATACTCTGCTATGATAAATATTTTGCTTAACATGCTCTTTTCCACATACAAAGATATAAAAAAAAAAACTTTGAAAAAGGGGCTGGTAGCACATCTACTCTTTCTCTAGCCTCGTGAGACCGTCCTGATCTCGTGAGCTCCAGTTTTCCACTCGCAGATCAGTCCGGCATCTTGAGACAGAGAAAATTTGGAGCCGTTCGCCAAACGACCGACCAATCAGCGTTGGTTTTGAGGCAGGTTTAGGTGTGACGCAACGAGAAGCGACTGTTCAGTCTAAACAACATGGCGGCTTCCACGGATGAGATGAGCGTAGCTATCGCGCAAGTTTTATCCAAATTAGAAAGTATTCCTTCATTGAAAGAAGAGCAAAAAAATGGCACTGGAGGCTTTTCTCGGGGAAAGATGTTTTTGCTCTTCTTCCGACTGGTTTTGGAGTTTGATATATCGTTGATCTGATTGGTTGATTTGGCCAACATAGGTGGTGATTGACAGATGGTTTATCCAATCAGCTAACCAGTATGTTCGCCCCTTCCCAAAAGTTCTCCAACGGAAAGTTCCCAGATGGATATGCCGAGCAAATGCGCAGCAATCCATCTGGCAGAGTCAGGTAACTCTTTTGCCCCCCTTTGAGAAATTCTTGAACTGTCCTTGCATCTCACCTAGCACGCTTCTTGCACTAGTTTGACCATGAAGGGCCTGACGTACCAAGCACACAGCAAAGAATTAGTCAGAAGAGGTTTTCCTCTGACAGTAGGAAAGTTTTAGGAAGTTTTTTTTGCCTCGTCAGTCATTTAAAATGTAAATTAACTTATGACACAGACTTTGCACAACTCCCTCAGTTTTTCTGGTCAACTGACTGGCGGTGTTTCAGGATGTCAATAACACCACCCCGAACACAGATCTGTGCTTTGTTAGCTTGCAGGCCTAACTGGCAGTGGCTGACACAACGTAAGGGGTTGTGACCAAAATGTCTGCCACGACGTCACAGTGTGTTCACATCGTTTTGATGAAATTATACACATACACGGCTCTGGCATAGTTTGTACTTCCTACTTCATTCGAAAACAAAATGTAAAGAAGAAGATTTCAGTGATTTAGTAGGCTGGCTTAAAAGTGAACACTTTTAAAGACCAAGACCATGTCCAAAGTCTGCTATTGATCTATTATTGACTCAAAGGAAGGATGGAACAGGGACAGGCCAGCCGAGCCTGTGACCCTGCCTGAAGGTGGACCAGCCCATGAGGAGTCAGCATGCGTGTGAGCCACAAACAATAGCAGCGTTTAAAACTACAAATGGGCCGATAACCTGCACAGAGGGATCCAAATTTAACTGTTCCTGACCTTTTTCTTTTACTGCGAGCAGCTGATGAATTGTGGAGATCCTTGACAAACCCTGCTATTGTCTTTTGTCTGATACATACTGAAGCAACAAAACCCTGGCAGAAGACAATGAGGGTCACTGCAGAGGGCTTGAAATAATCATAACAATGACAGCTCCCATATTTATTGTTGCAAAGAGACTCCCAACTGTAGCGCCTAAGTGCTTGGTTATTAACAGGAAGCGCTGCTCCCCGTGAAGAATAAACAGCACTTCTCTTTACTGGGTGAGTCATAGTGGCAGGTTTCATTGTTTCCCTCACTGTGTGGTTGATACCACTGAGGCTATAAATGTCTACTAAAAACTCAAATACAGTACAGAAACGAATGTAGCTGAAATGCTCTGAAAATACAAATAAAAACGGTAGAAATGTCAACACTAAGGTTCCCTGAGTTTGCTCCGAATAAGAAAAACTGAAAGAGGACTTTGGTAGAAAATGTCTTTCTAAGCATGGGTAGCCAGACAGAGATCACTGGGTCATCTTGCATCTGCAGCGCTCTTCCTGTGTGAAGCTGGGGCACTCAGAAAGCAGGCCCTGTGACAGACGGACAAAAAGGGGAACAGAGATTGGTACGGATAACAAGCGTGGATATTTCATCAAGGGTGATGACAGAAGCTGCGGGGTCGAGGTGTGCAGACAATCTCTAAAAAACAAGAATAAATGAATGGTCTTTTTTGCATCATTTGATAGGAGGGGGCTATCAGGTCACCTGGATGAGCAGGCAGAAAATCAATATAGCACTTCAGATAAGATGTCTGATAAGTGGCTATAGAGAGTCAGCCTCACTGTGACTGGGTAGCTACTGAAATACTGAATATAGCACGTTTTAAAGGTCCTATGACATGCTGCTTTTTGGATGCTTTTATATAGGCCTTAGTGGTCCCCTAATATTGTATCTGAAGTCTCTTTTCTATAGGCCTTAGTGGTCCCCTAATACTGTATCTGAAGTCTCTTTTATATAGACCTTAGTGGTACCCTAATACTGTATCTGAAGTCTCTTTTATATAGGCCTTAGTGGTCCCCTAATACTGTATCGGAAGTCTCTTTTCTATAGGCCTTAGTTGTCCCCTAATACTGTATCTGAAGTCTCTTTTCTATAGGCCTTAGTGGTCCCCTAATACTGTATCTGAAGTCTCTTTTATATAGGCCTTAGTGGTCCCCTAATACTGTATTTGAAGTCTCTTTTATATAGGCCTTAGTGGTCCCCTAATACTGTATCTGAAGTCTCTTCTATATAGGCCTTAGTGGTCCCCTAATACTGTATCTGAAGTCTCTTTTATATAGACCTTAGTGGTCCCCTAATACTGTATCTGAAGTCTCTTTCCCGAAATTCAGCCTTGGTGCAGAATTACAGCCACTAGAGCCGGTCCCACAATGAGCTTTACTTAGGATGTGCCATTTCTCTGTCTGTAGCTTTAAATGCTATTGAGGAGGAGGGGTGGGGGGGGGGGGGGGGGGTGGGGGGGGGGGGGGGTGTGGTCTTGACCAACTGCCATGCTTTATAAGGGGGTAAGCTTCTCCTCGGAACGTATAGCTCCTATGGCGCCATTTTGATGCTAACAAGCCATCACCTCCCGTTAGCATTCCATTGACTGCCATTCATTTTGGCGCCACTTTGACAGCGAATAACTTTACATCTGAAGCATTTAAAGACTCTATTTGTCCACTGTTTATTTCTAAAGAAACACGATAATGTATAAAAGGCTCCATTAGCTTGTATCTCACATTATGGCTCCGTAGCAGACGTTTTTGTAAAAATAGGCTAACGATTGTGTCATAACCACGCAACTTACTGTCACATAGTAGAGGAATTACCGTACAGTACAGGAGAAGCTCGCAGACAGTTTGGACTTACATTAGCTGTTTAAGTTTAATTACTAATGTTAACTAGCATTTTAGTTAGCAATAATTAGCCTGTGTCCATGTTATCTCCTTACATATACCTACGCTATCTGTCTCTGCAAGATTAGGAATGATTGAGATTTCTCTTGGCACAGCTATCAGAAGACTTACAACTTTCAGACAGGTTGCGCACGTCACATTTACGTCTTCTAGCTCAGTTGGAGGCTGCAGTAACGCTCAGCCATCACAGAGGTATCACTACCTCCGAAAGTGACACAGAGGTGTTGTGGGACATTTCACTTCTCAGTGTTTGTTCCTGTCAGTGCAATGAGTTGTACCATCAGACTGACAACCCTACTGTTTGCACTTTCTAACACTTTCTATTTTTTACCCATTTTTAACCATTGAGATACAGCAGACACCATTCCACATCCTTCCTGCAAGAGGAAGCCCCTGTTCGTTGGCATGTTTTGCTCTGTATGTTCTAAAGTTACAACTTCATTAAAGGTCCCATGACATGGTGCTCTTTGGATGCTTTGGTCCCCTAATACTGTATCTGAAGTCTCTTTTATATAGACCTTAGTGGTCCCCTAATACTGTATCTGAAGTCTCTTTTATATAGACCTTAGTGGTCCCCTAATACTGTATCTGAAGTCTCTTTTATATAGACCTTAGTGGTCCCCTAATACTGTATCTGAAGTCTCTTTTATATAGGCCTTAGTGGTCCCCTAATACTGTATCTGAAGTCTCTTTTATATAGGCCTTAGTGGTCCCCTAATACTGTATCTGAAGTCTCTTTTATATAGACCTTAGTGGTCCTCTAATACTGTATCTGAAGTCTCTTTTATATAGACCTTAGTGGTCCCCTGATACTGTATCTGAAGTCTCTTTTATATAGACCTTAGTGGTCCCCTAATACTGTATCTGAAGTCTCTTTTCTATAGGCCTTAGTGGTCCCCTAATACTGTATCTGAAGTCTCTTTTATATAGACCTTAGTGGTCCTCTAATACTGTATCTGAAGTCTCTTTTATATAGGCCTTAGTGGTCCCCTAATACTGTATCTGAAGTGTCTTTCCCGAAATTCAGCCTTGGTGCAGAATTACAGCCACTAGAGCCAGTCCCACAATGAGCTTTCCTTAGTATGTGCCATTTCTGTGTCTGTAGCCTTTGAGAAGGAGAGAGGGGGGCAAGGTGGAGAGTGGGGGTGTGGCCTTGACCAACTGCCACTTTGCTCGTTTGAAATCCATGATGTCTCTATCTTTCTCATGGGTGGGCCAAATTCTCTGGGCGGACAAAGCAGAGAAAGGGGAGGTAACCTTTCCCCTTATGACCTCATAAGGAGCAGATTCCTGATTGGCCCATCTGAGCTTTCATTTTCTTAAAGGCAGAGCAGGATACCCAGTGCTCGGTTTACACCTATCACCATTTCTAGCCACTTGCACCCTTGACTCAACAGTTAAAGAGGGTGGACTAAATAACAAGAACATCTTCTAATCGTTTATTTGTTACATTTTTGTTGAGACAGCAAAATATATCGGGCGCCTGGGTAGCTCATCTGGTAGAGTGCACGCCCACATCTAGAGGCTTACATCTCGACGCAGCGGCCCAGAGTTCAACTCCAACCTGTGGCCCTTTGCTGCATATCATTCCCTCTCTCTCCCCTTTCATGTCTTCAGCTGTCCTATGCAAATAAAGGCCTAAAATGCCCAAAAAATAAGATTTTTTTTTTATAATGAACAGCAATGTAGTGTTAGATGTGGGTTATTAATTGACATACTCTGTTCATGTAAATGGTTTCCAAAAAAGGACACACAAGGAAGGAATGTAGGCCCACAGCAGATGCTGTGACTTGAGCTTTAAAAGGCCCCATGTCCTGGCTTGTCATATTAGTGCCACTGAGCCCTATGGAGTTATTATTACAATCTAAATATTTAGAATAAGAAAAAAAATTAGAAACAAAGTGAATAATAAGGAAAATAAAATATAGCACACAGAAGACAAAAATGTATACTGTATATACTATAATCCTCTGTTCTTTTAAACCCCCCCTTACTTCAGGGTTAACCAATACTTTTTCATGACTTTTCCATGACTTTTTGGCACATTTCCATGACTATGTATTCCTGAAAATGTCAGTCGACATTATACAATAAGAATAAAAATCTGTGTTAAAGTTTACCCTCAGAGGTTTAACAATAAAATTAATGATAATGTATGTGGTTCATAGTGGGAGTCGTAATATCGCGCCCCGAATAGAACGTTGAGGTTAGGACGACGTGAAATACATTTATTAATCACATATTATTATGCTGTGTTAAAAAAAATTACATGACTTTTCCAAAACGTTCTGGGTCTTTTAATGTTTCCAAAACTTTCCAGGCCTGGAATTAGCATTTTTTCAAATTCCAAAACCTTTCCAGGTTTTTTCAATGAACCCTGTTACTCGCAACAGGTTACTGATTTCAGGACAAAAAGTATTATGAGTCTATTAAAGCCAATATTACATAAACATGTAACCACACCTGAAATCAGGGTTGGGTGTACAAGTTCTGACATTGTAGCCAATCAGCACTTGTTTTCTTAGCTTGAGGAACATAAACATTGCACACAATATGCAAAATTTCTATCGCTCAGTATCAGTGTCTACCCAAAAATACATTCTAAAGATAGTAAAGTGTTCTAATTTTGAGCAGAAAAAAAAGTATTTGGTCATAGAATAAATAAACAACATAATCGGACACTTTTTGATATCCGAGGCTTATGTCCAGATTTCAGTTGATACAAAAGTACTGAGGTTTAATAAATGAAAGCCTCTAAAACCTTTATAACAGTCCTTAATAACACAATTCTCATTATACCATCCCAGCACCCCAGACTACTTAGTTCACATTAGATGGCTGAGCTATAAAGATGCTGTCTAGCTCGCCGCTGACGCTGATGGAAGACCCTTCTATCTGAAGGACTGGGGTGTGAGCCCTTGGAGGGGGATTCAGTGCAGACTCAAGATAAGGGGCAAACTGCAGCCCCGGGCTTCCTCAATAAAACACATTGTGTGCAGATATCTGGAAAAAAGACTCTCATATAGCGAAGTCCTTCTGTCAGCCAATGGGAGGCTTCAGTCACGTTGGCAGCTGGATATTCCATCCCTGGTGTGACTGTTGGTGAATCAGCACCATTATGGTTTTGTTGACTCAAGGATCTGTAGTATCTATATCCTGTTGAGCCCAAACTGTCACAGGAGAGGCTTGCTTTTTGTTTTACTGTTGCCAAACATGTTTTACTCCTTCAATTTGACTCCATATTGTAGAGCTTCTAATTTGCCCAATTGAAGGAACAGCTTGTTCCTTTATATTTAATGTCTTAATGCTCTTCAGGGTGCCAATTATATGCTGCTTAAAATAATTTAAGCAGTACAGTGGCCTCACACAGCAAGAAGGTACTGGGTTTGCATGTTCTCCCCGTGTCTGCGTGGGTTTTCTCCGGGCGTTCTGGTTTCCCCCACCACTAAAAACATGTTCCCCTCCCTATCTACCGAGCTGATGTGTGCTGAGTGTCTGGCGTCGTAAGACTGCCGTGCATCACCCACCCAGGTAGGGTGGGTGATTCATCTGACTATATTGGTTCTTAATATCAAATGCTCTATAAATTCAGGAGAGCAATCCCAGAAGCATGTGGCAAGATCCAACTATGACAGATTACAAGCGAGCCCCTCCACATGCTCACCACCAGGTGCTACAAAAATAAGGCTAAGAGAATCATTAGTGATACCACCGCGGTTACAGCCTTTTCTCCCTGTTAAGGCCGGGAAGAACTCTCCAGACCAGCAACGAGAGACTCAGGAGGAGCTTCTGCCTTCTGGCCAGTAGGTGTGGGTCATCGTATATGAATGACAGCTGGAAATGATTGTGTAATCTTCACCCAGGAACACACACACACACACACACAGAGCTCAAATGCAGTTTCCCTAAGGAATATGACTTTATTGATCAAATCAATCAATATTTATTTTTCCTGTTTTCCAATTATCAGCGGGTCTTCCTTTTTCAAAGTTTGCTTTTATTTTAAAAGATGGGAACAAAATCAAAAAAAAATCACAGCTCATATTATTGACGATATTCAAGGGTTTCGATGTTACAGTTAATTATTTTATCTAAAATGCCATCCGTACAACCTTTAAATCTGAACTTTTTATGGGTTATTCCCAGCTAGTGAACATATAAAAAAACAAGAACTTCAAGTCCAGCTATTACATTTAATACCCTTGGGTCCCAGCTCTTTTACAACTACAACTAGTGACTTTTTCTGTCAGTTTAACACAAAACTATCAACTTAGCATCCCCCCCCCCCCCCAAATTTAGGCAATACAAAGTTAAGTTTACCCTTAGTAGAGGTTACAGAAATGCCAAAATAACAAAACAAAACAAGAACTTTAAGTCCAGCTACTACATTTACAACTACAAGAAGGTTAATTGCATCTCCATGCTGTAACTTTGTCTGTCAGTGTCACACAAACCTATCAACTCAACGAAAGCAAGTCACATACAGGATCTGATCAATTTACAAAATGCAAGTCATTAACGTTAACATATTATGAATCTCTTCTCTCATTGATGAGAATCTTCTCGCTCCTCTGTCTCTCTCAGCTCACGTGTTTGGCCATTCATAACACCTGTGGAGGTGTTGGGCAAAGATGTAATTGACTGATTTTAACCAATGTACTGTTTAACAGTAAAGTCAGAACAAAAGAAAATGCAAAGAAATACAACAACACTTACATAAAACAAACAAAACAATATGGACTTCTGTTCTAGGCTTAAATATTTAGTAAGTGATGTAAATCCAATACACCTTTTGTCAAATTCAGTGAATATCTCCTCATGGTCACCTAGCTCTCTACTGAAAAATAAAATAAAAAATCTGGTTATAATACAGTGCTGCTCATGAGTATTGGAACCCATGCTAATGTTGACTAAATAGAGGAATAAAAAAATCATCTTTTGGAAATTGATCTTAATGCCTTAATTGAAAAAATGAAGAAAAATCCAACCTTTGATAACAGCAATTTTCTTTGTGAATGAATAATGTAAATAAATACCTAGAGATTGGCATGGGGTACTCTCCATAAAATCATCTCTCAATGCAAATCAAATCAGCTATTAGGCTAACTGAAATAAAACCATGCCAATCTCTAGGTATGGTGAAGGGGATGTGATGATGTGGGGCTTTTTTAATTCCAAAGGCCAAGGGAACTTTATCAGGATGCATAGTATCCTGGATCCATGAAATAACTGGCCTTTAAAAATACAAATCTGCCTGCCTCTATGGGAATTTAACATAGGGGTGTACTCACTTATGCCCCCTGTATTTTAAGGAAGAACATTTATTTATTTACGGTACATTATTCATTCACAAAGAAAATTGCTGTTCTCAAAGGTTGGATTTTTCCTAATTTTTTCGATTAAGGCATTAAGATCAATTTCCAAAATTCCAATTTATTTTTTTTATTCCTCATTTTAGTCAACTGTAGCAGGGGTTCCAATACTCATGAGCAGCACTGTATACAGCCCTGGCTGTGTAAATGGAAACAAACAGAAAGGAGTGCACGAGCCACAAAACACTATTCCAGCCAATCGGCAACAGGCAGCGACAGTTGATGGTAGGGGCGGGAGGGGGGGAGGCAGCATTTGGATGTGCTGGCCAGTGGTTATCTGTCCGTGAATCTGGGGGGCGGAGCTTATGAAGGGAGGGGGGTTGTATTTGTTTGGCAGATGAGTTCAAATATCAACAATCTTTGCACATAATCACTTACTGCACCTTTAAGATTGTGTTACATGCAGATTATAAAGTGCTTATGCCTGTGACTCTTGATGTTGTTCTCTGTCTAGTCATGCCTGATTGGAGGACAGGAACCTTGTCTCCCTCTCTCTCTCCACTTTCTGACCTCAGCTGCAGCTGGTGCTTGGGTTTGACGTGATTTAGAGGTTTGCTTTTGTCAGTTCTTTAGTTTTCCCTTCCATTTTTCATCCTGGACCCTATTTTCCCATGTAGTTTGTGTCCAAGTGACAAATGTGAACAAAAATCTTTGAAATTGTTCCAGTATTTAGTGTGAACGCTGTACAAGTGTGTGACTTGATTATAGGAACATGGTGAAGTCTCGTTCTGAAATCTGGCGAGGTGACACGTTGAAGACAGCGGTGTGGAAGGTGAGCGGGGAGAGAGGCGTTCTGGAGAGTTTGTTGTTTTGGAGTACAGAAAGCAAAGCTTTGTGTTATCTAAAAGATTTTCAATTGCGCATTTATGGCTGGGCAATATATATCGATGTTACAGTATACTGATATTGTGATACAACATTAGATATTGTTTTAGATTTTGGATATCATAATATGGTAATATGGCAATATGACATGATGTGTTGTCCATTCCTAGTTTAAAGGCTGCATTACAGTAAAGTGATGTCATTTTCTCAACTTAGCGTACTATTCTAGCTGTTCCTTTATTTGCCTTTACCCACTGCGATATCGACATCGAGGTATTTGGTCAACAAAAAAAATCGTGATATTTGGTTTTCTCCATATTGCCCGAATTGTGCCAACGGAATGCCGAGCTACACTTTAGACAGCTTTCATAGATGTTACATTTGGATGTGGACAGGCTGAAGTTGTAGAACGTTTTGCTCCAGCTACAGATGGATCCTAACACTTCGGTAAATATACTGCGTCTTGCAGACCATCAGCTCTGCAGTGACCATTCGTAGCGCAGATGACTACTGCCAGCCAAAAAGGAGAAGAAATCCTACCCAAAGCATCCGATACAGCCTTCTCGCTCAATACTGGACCAATTTCAAAGATTTTTGTTCACGTTAGTTACCTAGAAACAAATGCATGGGAACATTGGGTCCAGGTTGAAAAATGGCTAAATCACCCTTTGAAGTGTGGTCTTCTATAAAAGACTATATCTGACTCAGTATTATAATTTAATGTTTATGCAAACAAAAAGTGCATAGTGCTGCTAATTTGATTTGTGGTTTTCAATATAAAACTTGGTGAAATCAGTTCAGCTTTTGTATAATTACTTTTTGAACATTTTCAGCACATTTGAACAGTACAGAGAATACTAATAACGGTGATAAAATTATGATATGAAATCTTCATACCACTTCATCGATAGCGGCATTCTTTTCGTTGATCGGGGGGACTTGAGCAACCGAGTCCTCCATGCAGTTCTCCGGGCTGTTCGCGAAGCTGTGGATGGAGTTGTGAGACTCAGGTTTCTCCAGACCTTTGCGGGGAGACACGCTGTGTCTGAAGGCATCCACTACACGAGTCTGAAAGATGAGGAAAAACAGCCAGCTCAGGGTTTTATGTTAAAGGAACATTTTAGTGTTTTCTATCCTGGTCTTATTCTCATTCTATATTGTCTGTTCTGACTATGGATCATAATAATAGGTGGCTCTGAAACGTACATCAGAGCAGGCAGCACATATCGTAAATAGAGGTGTGACGAGACAATCCACGATATTGGGTTCATGAGAACAAGACAAGACCTTGTTTTGTCAATCCTGAATCTCTTCATCATAGTCAGAGTGGACAGTGCTATGAGAATAGGATCCAGGTGGAATTTCAAAGGTGAAACAATACCTGCGTCAACATGCGGTTGTAGCTGCGGAGCCACCTCTTTCTCTTGATTTGCTCCTTCTCAGCATTGTCGATCTCTTCCTGAGTCATGGCCTCATCCAGCTCACCCGCAGGAATCTCCTCCTGCTGCATGCCTTCACCTGGCAGCCTCAGGAACTTCAGCCAGCTAGTGGGGACACTGGTTACCAGCTGAGAGGGGGACAGACACAAACTTTTTCCTTAACATCTCTGTGACCTGAACCCCCTGGAGTTTTGGAGACAGTTTTTATTGTCTAATGATGATGATCAGCTGCACGGAGAACCATGTCTTCATTACTATATTTATTTTATAATTTGGTAGGAAACTAAGGGCTGTCCACACCAACGATTCAGAGCGATTCGATGAATGATAGAAACACTGACAGATAATCAAAATCCATCTACATTTACA
The DNA here is from genome assembly GCA_023566125.1 of Zingel zingel. Taxonomy (NCBI): domain Eukaryota; kingdom Metazoa; phylum Chordata; class Actinopteri; order Perciformes; family Percidae; genus Zingel; species Zingel zingel. Next base: position 5,630,765 of record CM042316.1, on the reverse strand, counting down.
ACATGACACTGCGAAGAGATTGGTTCCACACAGGTGGTCAGTGGTGTGGCGTGACATTAGTACTTAAAAAGTATTTCTAATGTCACAGAAACCACTGAGAGTGAATCTTGTGTTTTGGATTTTATTATACTGCCGGTAGTCTATATCCACAATATTCCACTTCCGGGATTGCTCCGTTGCCGCCTGAAACTCTGCCACATGTCACTCTTTTCGGCTGGATGTCCGTTACCTTCCACTTTCTTTGTGTTGGAATTTTAAACTCTGGTGGATTTCTGAGGACTATGGTTAACTGCTCCTCAGATCTCTGCAGGGTAAATCTAGACAGCTAGCTAGACTATCTGTCCAATCAGAGTTTTCTGTTGCTCGACTAAAACAACTTTTGACCAACACATGTTCCAACAAAATAAGTTCCTTCCCGAGGCTATTTTGCGGCGGGACCGTGGCTCCGTCCGGCGCTTAGCACCGCCCATGACGATTGTTGATGCTCTCTTGAGCTCCTTGTGCAGTTTTTGCCTTTTTGGTTCATAAAATGTACCTGAATCCACAAATATGTAGAATATTACTACAGATATTTATTTAATCTTACATTGCAAGGTCTGCTGTATCAGTGTATTATGTATTATTATCATCTGGAGCGTGCAATGCGTGCTTGACGCCAACGTTATCGTTCAGCCGTGTGGATGCTCATGTCGTTAAAGTTTATAATTATCATTCTTGGTGTGAACAGACTTTATTGCCCAGCAAGCTGTTGGAAGGTTTTACATGTGAAACCTCTGGAGAAGTAATGAGTTTCATTTACAGATCGTAAGTTCATACCAGCGCCCTGTTGTGGGCATGACAGGAGCAATGTAGAAAGATGTAGGCTGCAAGTTAAAAGTCACTACTGCACAAATAGCCTATAAAGTTCTAATCATTATTCAGCATTCATGCAAAATGATATTGTTTATTTGCAGCCTGATAGTAAATGTGGGTTTTAAGATACTGACCATGTAATCACAACGTCCCCAGTTTGGCCAGAACCTTTGTTGCAGGTCATCCCTATCTCTGTCACATTCCTGCTCCGCTCTTATTTTGTGTTTTTTGGACTTCCTGTTTTATTTTGAAATGCATTGTTTGTTGTCATTACAGGTCACTTGTCTTCCCCTCTGTCTGTTTTCCTGCCTGTGTGATTACCTTCCCATCCCTAATGTGCATCACCTGTTAGTTATCAGCATCCCCAGTTCCCACTGCATATATTCTCCCAGTGTCCAGATTGTAGTTGTACTTTGTGTCACTCTCTCCAGAGTTATTTCTCTAGTGTTATTTGACTTTTGCTTTACTCCTGACAACGATTACTGCCTACTACTTTCTGTACCGTCACCTGCTTTGTTCTGAGAACAATAAATCTACGTACCTGTGATTCTCTGTCTGAGTCGTGCATTTGGGTCTGCCATTGTACCGTAACAATCTCCCCTCCTTTACTATTGAAATGATGGCTAAAAGTGTCTCACCTGTCCCCATAGGAGGCTGCCGAAACCCAGGAAGACACACCACAGCCACTGATCGCTGGCCAGACCAACACAGCTGAATGGTTTACCACCAAACTGAATAATGATGATCTACAGGAGGAAAGAGAGGTGACATCATACAGGGAATCTTCAACAGAGGTGGATACAGCCTGCGGGCCTGAAAAGTGAAGCCAATAGAACTCAACAGTGACTGCCCACTTTTTGAACTGCTCTGGTACCGGAAGATATTTTCCTTATTCAAATGCTCCATTGACGTTTCAGAAATTGCTTATATAAAAGCGTTAAGCCTAGAACCAAGCCAATCAGCTAAGAGATGAACGTGACCATAAAACCTTTCATTTGTCAACGTCAAACATTTTGAAAACTGAAAAAAAGGCAAAGCTACAAGACGTGTATGTACATAAACAATCATAGTGGTAGCGGCTCACTAGCAGTTCACAGGTGCGGTCAACATTTCTATGGTAACAACAAGCTCCACCAATCAGAGATGTGGCTGTTGGCTTCTACAGGAGCATATACCATCGTTTCGCAATCTCGTAGATCGTAGCAAGGCTACCCTGGATGGTTCAGAAATTATGGTTGATAATCAAAGTCCTTATAGAGAAAATGAATGGGATTTTCCGAAATCACACCGTTGAGCTCTATGCAGAAGTGCTTTAACCAATAGGTTATGTCACAGTGGCTACGTCCATATACATTCAGTTTTACAGTCTATGGTAACTTTACACTGTGATCCTGACCAGGTATGACGATTGCCTCAACTCTCACAGGTTACCTGTACGACAATGGTTCCCAGGAGGATAACGCAGAAGATGAGGTTATTGAAGATGCCCTCAAACACATTCCTCTCGCCGTGAATCTTGCGGGCGTTGATCTCGTTAAAGATCTGCATCAGAACAAACACGTTGAACACGATGGTGTAGTGCTCAGAGGACGGGGCGTGGAGAGGGGCGTTCCTGCCACTGTCAACGTCAAACAGCTTCTCACCTGTGAAAGGAAGGGTCAAAGCACTAATACTTAGCAGAGACTACAGATGAAAACTAGCCTTTTGGCTAATTCTGGCATATTTACAGCAATGTTCATTAATATGCACTGTCCCTGTCAAATAAATATATCAATAGAAAAAGGTGTGTTAATCAACTCAATCTTCATGTTTTTACATACAAAATTCCATTAATTTAAACAATAATGAATATACGATTAATTAGTAAGTGCCTTGTAATTAGGATATTTGGATGTTTTCTATACAGAAGTTTAATGGTTTTTAAGTGAGTCTGCTTCAGATAATGTAGCTGTGGTTGTGTTCGCTGACCACAGAAAAGCAGGGTGAAGATTACGGCTAGCTGGTAGACGGCGTGTCCAAGGATGTTCTTCAACATGGTGCGGGAAATGAGCGCCTTGTTGCGACCGTACGGTTTCCTCAGCAGCAGCGCCTCGGTTGGCTGCTCGGTGGCGAGAGCCAGTGCAGCGAAGGTGTCCATGATGAGGTTGACCCACAACATCTGCACAGCTTTCAGAGGAGAGTCCTTGAAACACACGCACACACAGATATACTGTCAGTGTCTATTAGCAGAGAAACCACAAGCTCCATCTTGGAATTTCAGATTTTTTTCAAATTAAAACATCGGATTTGATAATATTTACGCCATCACAAATCTTTAAACTACAGTGGTGCTCATAAGTTAACAACCCATGCTAAAGTTGAATAAAAAAAAAATCATCTTTTGGAAATTGATCTTAATGCCTTAATTTAAAAAAGAGGAAATATTAAGCCTTTAAGTGTAAAGAGTAATTTTCTTTGTGAATGAATAATGTATCGTAAATAAATAAATGTTCTTCCTTAAAATACAGGGGGCATAAGTATACACACCCCTATGTTAAATTCCCATACAGGCAGGCAGATTTGTATTTTTAAAGGCCAGTTATTTCATGGATCCAGGATACTATGCATCCTGATAAAGTTCCCTTGGCCTTTGGAATTAAAATAGCCCCACATCATCACACACCCTTCACCATAGCTAGAGATTGGCATGGTTTTATTTCAGTTAGCCTAATAGCTGGTTTGATTTGCATTGAGAAATGATTTTATGGAAAGTGCCAATCTCTAGGTATGGGGTTGGATTTTTCCTTTTGTTTCTTTTTAATTAAGGCATTAAGATCAATTTCCAAAAGATGATTTTTGTATTCCTCTTTTTAGTCAACTTTAGCATGGATTTATAAACTTGAGCACCACTGTAAGAATTATCTTCTAAATTTAGTATTTGAGTCTCAGAGTTTTTTGGTTGACAGTATTTGACTTTTAGAGGTTATAGTGATTGTGTGTCCTGTATTTTATATGTTATCTGTCATGTTGTAAAGGAGATTTTTTATGTAAGACTTTTTCTTGTTTTAAAGTCCAGGTTAGCTGACGGGCCAATTGGAAGGCCCTTATTCTTAATTTACTTTATTACCTAATTTAATTTAAATGATCTACCTAATGTTTTAGGACATGTTTTAGGACATGTTCCGAATTCCTAGGCTTTTAAACCAAATAGTACATATTTGGTTGAAAAGCCTTTATTTTGACTCTAGAAATTGCTGCTATATTCTATTAGTGTCCACTGCTAACTATAGTATCTACATCCTAACGGTAGTAAACATGTCATCTTGGCTGCCAATGTTGTTAAAGTCTCCCCAATTCCGGGTCGCATTCCTGCTGAAACATGTTCGATTGGATAGTGTTTGGTTCAGAAGCCTTTATCTGCGATTTTTGATGTTAGAAAGTGCTGCTTTGTTCCACTACAATCTAATGTTAGCATACTCCTAGCTAACTATTATGTAGCTGCATGCTAACGCGACATACATAGCTGTAATCTTGTCCGGTTGTGTAGTATTTGGTTTAGAAGTCTTTATTGGTGATTTTTCACGGTACAAAGTCCTGCTATCTCACAGAGATCTCATTTGTAGCCGTTTTAACACATGAAGTGAGAGGTATATACACATGATTGAACTTTATTTAAAGCATGATTAACCTGAAGAAGGACGGAGTCATGACTTAAAACACCAAAGCAAGGCTTCTAGCTCAGGCTAGCTAGCGTTAGCAAATTACCTTCAAAGTTGCAAAGAAAGATAAGATAAGATAAGATAAGATAAGATAGACTTTATTAATCCCACACTGGGGAAATTAATGTGCTACAGCAGCTCAAAAGAAAAAAATTTACACACAACAGAATAACACAAAACACATTAAGTGGACATAGGCGAAAAAATAGTATAAGAAATAGAAAAAAATAGAATTAGTTATAATAATGAAGAAACGTAAAATTTGAAGCCTTTATCCAATTTGCTACGTGGTGTCGTACTGGATTCCCGGACAACCCTCCGTATATCATCAACAGATACTTTAGGCAACTCCAGCAAACCTTGTAAACTTCATCTCTGCCATCATAACGGTCTACTGTCACTGTCTAATGTTTTCTTCTGGTAACTGGAAATGTCCAAACATCCTTACGCCAATGTGGAAGTGATGCGTGTATAGAGCCTATTGCCAAAATGGCGATGCAATTATATAAAAAATCTGTGTTTTCCCTACAATGGGTTTTTTCACAGCGCCTTACCGTATGAATGGTTTGGCCTCTTGTATGTATATGCAGATATATTCAAAACTATGTGTTTCTTTAGAAAGATTGGAGCTTAACATTCCAAACCTGAGACCGATATTCCTATCCTTCCTTATACCTCAGACCACATGACTATCATTACATTTTACAGGGTCTCTACAGGTTTCACCATGTCAAATTTAAAACAGCTTACAGGGTTTCTGCAGGTATCAGCAAATCTCATTTCATGCTTTTTCATGCCCTTTTTCATGGCACTTTAAACTAATTTCATGCCCATGTCCAACTGCAGATACTTTCACACACAAATTGTCTAACTTCAAGTAAGCACCGCCATCTGAACTGAAAGCTGGTATTGAAACAGGGTGTAGCCAGACTACCCTCTGTCCTCCCCACCACACACACCCCCACCTACACCCACACTGAGGATCCAGGTGAGGAAAATCCACCCATGGGGAGCCACAGGAGGAGTGGTGGTAGCAGCAGCAGCTGCAGGAGTGGTGGTGACAGCAGAAGTTGCGTTGCTGGTCACGGCAAAAAAATTCGAAACAGTTAACTGCTGCCTGCCTTTAAGCGCCGACTTGTGACTCTCGGACTGCATGTGTGATTTCACCGCATTGACGTCCATTGTGCAAAGTTTGAAGTTTTTTTTTGCACATGCTGCAAAATGCCTCTCTGGGTTTACCGTCGACGGGCTTTAACCAGGTTCTGAATAGTTCATCCTCCAACCACTTCTGCTGAAACTTGCATTTTCCCATTTTTCCGTCATTTGATATTTCCTCCGTTCTTTCGCCACAGCGTACACTCACTCACACCATAGACAGTAGACTCACACTCACCGCACGTTGCATTACTAGCATCCGGTGTTGCGTCTTCGTGCACCAGCCGTAAAAAACAGCCAATTAAAAGGTTCCGCCTGTCAACCATTACGCTATACTTCCGATCAAATTTAGATTTAGATGTTTATATAATCAAAATAAATCGTGAAAAACAATGTTTTTATTCCATCAAGTTTACATAATTTTTAATGCCTTCGAACATCGAAGTTCATGCTTTTTCATGCCAATTCATGCCTGAATTTTCACAAAATCTATTTAATTACTTTTCATGCTTTTTAATGACACGCGGAAACCCTGGCTTAATACCTTTTTAAGACCATTATGAATTAAATTTAAGATCCTCACAACAACCAAAAAAAAAAAGACGGATGTCAGAGTCCGGAAACATTGTCAACAATTCCCAGATTTGCTCACTGGCATTATAGGACTGGTGTCTAGATTGGCTGCAATATAAATTGCATGTTGGTCTCGTTTGTAGTCCTAATACAGCAAATTATATTTGGACTAGCGACAGAAAAAACTACAACACCACGGAATAAAAAAAAAACAAAAAAACATTCTAAAGCACTGTGGGAGCATTTCAGTGAGCATTAGAGGTAGCGTTGCATTGACGTAGCAAAATTAAGACCTGTTAAAAATTATTTAAGACCTAGAACACAATACGTTAAGACAGAAATTAAGACTTTTTAAGGCCTATAATTTTTATTTTTAAATGTGATACTTTTTTAGACTTTTTAAGACCTAGCGGAAACCCTGTTTTAATTAAAATGTTGCCAAACTCTGATCGGTACGTGGGAATAAGTGACCTCAACTTCAGCAGAAATCCTGTTAGTCTGAACTGTCAATGTGATGACAAGGTCTCTAACCCCTGTTTTTCACAGAGGCATGCTGCGTTCCGTCCTCAGCCACGCACCATACCACACCAGTAGCCTCTCAGAAGCGGAGCGTCTTGTCTGTGCGACTTGCAGATTTTATTGTCTCTACAAGTACTTGAAAGAACTAACGTTATTATTAAGCTAGTATCTACCTTCCACTCCAAGCTCTCCTGTAATTAAACTCCATTCTGTCTCTTTTCTTGCGTTGTCTTCATAAAAAGGATCTGTGATGTCTATTATGTTTTTCCACCTCCAAGATGAATCTCTTGTCATCTTGTGTTGTAAAGGAGACATATACTAAATTGGAGGGTGTCTTTTGGTAAAATGACTGGATACTCTCGCTGTTTCACTTCCTGCCTGGCTGTCTGAACACCCCGCGGCTAGCTTGAAAACAGACCTGGCACATATCTTTAGTGGAGCAAAGAGCCACTTTACACACGCCTCTGGGGCGACGCGAATGGTGGAATATCAAGCATTGGCGTAAACGGCTGCGATTGACTGCCTCCAACGTAGCGCAGACATGCCCGGCGAAAAATAGGTCCCCACAGTCAGTTAGACTGGGCTAGTAGAGTGTCAAACGCTACTGTTATTATGTCAGCCACTAATGTAGGCAGCAACAGTGTCATGTGTGTCTGACCTGGGTGATGCAGGCTCCCATGAAGGCCACGATGACGGCGACCACATTGACGGTGAGCTGGAACTGCAGGAACTTGGCGATGCTGTCGTAGACATTTCTGCCCCACATCACAGCCTTCACAATGCTTCTGAAGTTATCGTCTGTCAGGATGATGTCAGACGCCTCCTTTGCCACATCCGTCCCCGCAATGCCCTGCAGAACGCAGCATGTTGGTTAGCTTACATAAAGTTTACAGTAAACCTGGACCCCAGGGGTGTTCAGGACTCTTCTGATTCAGTGGATCCCCACACTGGATGCCCACATGTTCTGACACTGGAAGCACAATGATGGAATGGGGTTTTGGAGGACTTGGAAGAGTGGATATTTAATTTATCAATTAAATCTTTCTGAAAGGAATCAATAAAGTGGATGAGATGATAATAATAAAAACCAAAAAGAAGAATCCATCATCAAATCAGTTAAAATGAATAGAATAATGAATTGTTTGTCCTTTAACCTCCTGGCTGCTCTGGATCAAAACCTGATAGAAACAAAAATGGCAGAATAAAGGGCTGAGGGACGGGGCCACAGACAGGCTGTCCAACAGTTATTTGGACATTAGTTTTGTTTATCTTCCATTAACTTCAAAACGTAGCAAATTAATATGCATCTGATATGTGAATCATTTATTTCATATTACGTTTACAAATAAGTTCACACCTTATTGTCGTTTAAATCAGCTCATATGAACGTGTTAACTGGTTAAAAACATTTTTTTTTGTTTTGTTTTGTTTTTACATTTATGTACCGATTACTGTATTTACGGTTTTATAATTTACTCTGCCGTAAATGTTACAAAGCAGTGTGATGATCAGCTACAATCGTTACCATGGCGAAGCCAACATCTGCTTTCTTGAGGGCGGGGCCGTCATTTGTTCCGTCTCCAGTTACCGCAACAACCTGCCTCTCCTCCAGCACGGTGCTGTCGATCATACCTGAGATGTTGAGAGACAGAGACACACACTTATGGACCAAATGAAGATGTGCCCAAACTCTGATCGTTTTTAAAATTGGCTTAAACCCCATTTTTTCCCCTGCTGTGTTTATCACTTTTATTTGGTTTTCATGCCTTTGCCTCTGAATTTCTATATATGCTTACTAGGGATGTCCAGATCCGATCACGTGATCGGAAATCGGGCCCGATCACGTAGTTTCAGACTCGATCGGAATCGGACGTTACCTCCCGATCAGGACTCAGATATATATGTATATATATTCTCATTATTTTTGAACACATCTATAGTTATGCAGTGGCACAGAGTTAGACCCTTTTGACTCCACACAGAAACAGTAACGCACGCGGCATGACATCACTTTGTTGCAGAGACGCTATTGGTTAAATGCCGGCAAAGTAGAACACGGAAGCAGCTTGAAGCGGAAAGCACGAGTATGTCTGCAGACAGTAAGTAAGCTTTGCAAACACTGTGGCACTTTTATTTTTTATTTGTTTACATGGCTGCCGGGTATTTTAAGTTGAGGTGCCATTTGTTTTTATATTAGACTTTTTTTTATATTTACTGTTGCACTAAAGTCCAAAAGTGAAGAATTTATGTTATTACTTAATTGTTCAAGCTACCTCACAGAAGTGCTCTGTTTGTTAACAGAGTTGTTGAATGTTAAAATAAGGTGAATTAAATAAAAAATAAAGAACATCCCGGGTCTGTTTTTTCACTCTTCTTTATTTTTTTTATATATATATATTATAGAAGTATCGGATCGGGACTCGGTATCGGTAGATACTCAAAATCAAATGACTCGGACTTGGACTCAAGGGCAAAAAAACCTGATCGGGACATCCCTAATGCTCACCTCACATTTCCTTTAATTCACTCTTCTAAAGTTTGTTTTCTATTCACTTTGATGTATACAGTACATGTAAGTAAAGTGCTTTAAACTGCCTCATGTATAAATTGCACAGTATAAATGTTTCCCTTTGCCTTACCTGTCTCTATCCCCCTGTCTGTCTAACCCCTACGTCTGTCTGACTGTCTGTTGTGACCTGGTTAAAGTGTGTCTAACCTTTGACCAGAGTGTGTTTGTCCGTTGGAGATGATCTGGCGAGGACTCTCAAATTTGGCCAAATCTTATCAAGACGCTCCTGCTCAATCTGCACAGATAGAGAGAAGACATAAAAATAAAACTGTAGGAATCTCTGACATGAAAAGGTTGGTAGCTTATCTATTTTACAGCACACCCTTGTTGCTATTTATTCACACACAAAACTAATTTCTCAAAGCTGTAATCACATCTGTTTTAAACCCCCAAGATGGCAGTCTGTTTCCATGGTTAGTTGTGAAACATTCACATAATCAGTTTATCTGACTGATGTCCTGCTGGGGTCCTGTAAATCAGTGGTGGATGCCTCTGAAAGGGGTCAAAAGAGAAGCAAAGGGGTTTGCGAGAACATCGGCTGCGGCAGGAAATAAAAAAATGACAAAAGTCTGCTGAAATGTTAATGTTGATGATTAACCGTTTAACCTGTTAACCGACAATAAGAATTTTGATCGATTAATACTATCAGTTAAAGAGTTAAAACATTTTATATAAACCTTATATGTATATATATATATATATATACATACACAACCACACACTAGGGCTGTCAATCGATTAAAAAATGTAATCTAATTAATTACATACTCTGTGATTAATTAATCAAAATGAATCGCATACATAATTAACGGTGCCTGAACCGATACTTTTTAAGAAAGTAAAAAAAGAAAAGAAAAAAAAGGGTAATAACAACAGTTGGTGACATTAAAGAACGGCTTGTTTATCGCTAAGGCCATATAGTCAAAATTAAATTATTTAATAATAATGTATAACAATAACAATAACTTATTTCACTAGTAAATTGCTGTTGAACGACAAAAACAACCACCAGAAGGAAAAGGACATTTACAATAACTTCAAATGCACCACGAGGCTGTAGTTTACCAGTTTCATTGAACGCACCATCTGTGTTGTTTCTCCGACGGCAGCTGCAGATTGTTACATTGTTGAATCCTCTACAGTAAAACACAGTCAAACTTTACACCGTTTAGCGTTAGCTGTCAGCATTTTAACCGTGTTTAATCCAGCTACTAGCTAGCGGTATGCTAACGTTAGCTGCTGTCGAGTATAGTGTTAACTAGCGTCAGGTGCAGCGGTGTTTGTGTTGCCTGTATCGTCTGTTTCAGAGCATCAGAGAGAAGCGCAGACATATCTGTGGCACCAGATTTCGGTAGCCAGGGTTGGCAGGAAGAAGATTTTTACAAGTAAATGTTCCAATTAATGATCCAGGCAGCACATTCTCATCTCCCTCCTTCATTTTACAGTCCAATGGTGGCTAGAACGGCTCCGGGTCAAACGTCAATATGGAATGGATTAATCTGCGTTATTTTTTTTATTTTGACAGCCCTAATATACACACATATAAGGTTTTTGCATTGTGAAAAAAAAATAAAAATAGGCTAGCTGCATTTTAAACTCTTCTTTCTGCTAAGTTTGTTGTTCTCTTCTGGACGATGCTCCCAGCGGTTAGTGAGGGTCGACTATTGGTCAGGAAAAAAATCCGACGCCTGAAACTGTTCAATTAAAACAGTCTGACATGGAAAATCACTTTTTTATTAAACAGCTAAAAACAAGGCTGCAGTGTTCGTTATAGCCACAATATGAACAAACTGATTTAACTATTCTTAGAGTGTTGCGAGTAGGAACTAATTATAAAGTTGTCCTGAGTTTAGTTTATTGGCAGGTAAAGGGCAGGTACAAGGACACAATAAAAAACTATTAATGGCCACACAGGCATAAGCATATACACACACATAGGATCCAATATTAAAATAATACATACATATGTACAGTATATACATATATCCCAAGTTATTAATGAATGTCAAATTAATGCTGACAAGACTGGTTGCTTAAAGATGAACTGAACTGAAAGAATAAACGTTGATAACGTGTTGGTTATGACAAATAAAAATAAATTACACTAAAAAATTAAAATAAAAAAATTAATATAGCTTTTTTTAAGCAACACAAAAATTACATTTGTTAGTATTAGAACGCTGACAATTTCGATGACGTCACTGGCATGGTATGACCTGCGAAGGTATATAGGCTACAGTGCAGCATATTAAATACACATGAAAATGAGTCATTTTAATGGCATGGGTTACGCATTTGAGCCTGTGAAGGACAGGCCTGTAGTGTCTGACTACCACCATGTACCGGAGGACGATCCGTTTCAGGCTCCACCTTTGGATCGTTTGGGGGGAAGTGACTGGTGTGTATGTGGGTGCTGCCGGAGCATGGACACTGCAACTGAATTCATCTGTTGCAGAGAGGTCAACCTGGACCATTTACTGATGGATGTACAATGCATCACCATGCATAGGACATTTTTGATGCTGTGCGGTGAGAGAGAGGTGTTGGAGGTGGCTATGCTTTCTCTGAGGGATGTCCGAGCTAAGACGCTGGAGCGTCCCATAAGTAGCAGGTATGTAACACTTTGTTTTACGAATTGGCGACTCTGCTAGGCTAAGCTAACTTGTTGTATGCTTTTCTCAGACTGTTTAGGTTGACAGCTTACCGGTGTTATAGCCCTACTGGTTTCCACACTAACTGGTTTCCGTATGTTGTGTTTACCTAACAGCTGCCGATGTGGTCCATCTCAGTCACCAGATTCGTCACACAATCACTAACAACATATTACTGGCGATTTTCAAATTGTTTCCCAGATCTACTGTCGCGAAAATATTTGTCTAAGTAATCACCACATCACAGCCACCTACAAAAAAAAAAAAAAAAAAGATCTAAAAACAATATCATCATTCAAGTTCGGGTCGAGCTGGTTTCGAACTTGTGGCATAAATATAATAACTAACACCCAAGTTAGCAGCGCTGCACAACGAGCTATCGAAGCTCTCTATGAAACTGCTTCCAGTCACATATTTATCAACTACGTCAGCAACCAGGTAACAATTTGTTTTGAGCTGATCTAAAACAACTGGTTACCTGGGCTTAGTTGAGGAAATACCCGATGATAGTTTTCACGTTTCTTTCCTACGGACATATGGACTACTACTACTACTACTTCATCACAGCCACCTAACCCTTTAATTATTTCATTTTAATTAAATAATTAATAATAATAATAATTTAATAATTAATTAATTTTAATTAATTATGGCCATCCACACAGTGTGTTTTTCCAGTCACCCCAAAACCAGTGTTGGACAAGGCTGGTGGTTCTTCTAGGCATTTGCCACAACCCTCCCAGTGACACATGGAAAACAACATTAACAACTGCTTGTTAGAGACAATGCTTTTTCTGTGATCAATACAGTTTGTGTCTTCCTCCTCTACATCACTACAACTGGCACTGTCATCACACAAAAGTCCTCATCGTGGTCCCCAAAGGACACCTCATCCTCTTCTACTTCACTGCAGCTTTGCTCAAATGACACTTCCTGAGTGTGCTGTGGTGTTGAGGTTCTGGGGACAGATTTGTTGTCAGGGTGGCCAAAGTTTTTCCACAGCAGGGCAATAGAGATGGTCATTGATGAGTGTTGTAATGTTGACCAGGTCATCAGTTAGTGTAGCTATGCTCCTGAACTGCTTTTCCCTGCCCTCATGAATGCTCTCCTCAACTAGGTCTGTCTGGGTACCAACAGATAAACTGACTCTGGCTTCACAGAGTATGTCCTGATCTTCCTCATCCCTGTCATTCACTGTTTCACTGCCCACTGTAAACATGCAGGCCTGCTTGATCTGAGGGAAGGGGGAAGAGGGGGGAGAAGTTGTAAAGAGCTCTAAGATAATTTTGTGCACTACACATTTACAAACTAATAAACATTGTGCTGATGAAGTACTAGTAATTGTTTTCCTGTGGTTTGTTATGTTTCCTAATGTATTATTATGTATCAATTCATTTTGTCTCAAAATATTGCATACAATACAAAGTTGTGTCTGCATTGTAATGTACACAGTAAATTATTAATGAATGGTTCATGGTGTTATAAGAGGGAAATGTGGTGGGAGGTTGGAGGGCTGTAGCCTACTGTCATGCACTCTCATTTATTGTATCCAAGCATATTATGCATGTTAGGAAATAGAGACTGCTTATATATCATGTGCATTTAGAGAAAATAGCAAAGGTCCTGTGCGTTTTAGAAAATCGAGGCAGATAAATGTAAAATGTGATTGGACGAATTCATCCAATGGGATCGCTTGTTAGCTGCACGCAAAAAACAAAATAAATAAAGTTAGAAAAAAAATAAAAAGAGTTAGCTGCATGTAGGAGAGTTACCACAGGTTAAACATAGATGCACGGAGGATTCACGAGTTTTGCCGTTTACTTTAGGCTAGTTGGCAGATTTTTTCCTTGTGGTCGTTGATGGATATTGCACAAATGGATACTTCACACATACCTCTTATTATGGAACTAGCAGCTTTTTCTGCGAGTTGAACTCCCTCTGCATCAACAATGTGCCCTGTGCATCAGCTAGCTTCAGGGTGAGTAGAAAGGGACATTGGATTCTGTTTACAGACCCGCTGTGGTTTAGTTAGCAGCTAGTAACGCATTATTATTATTTGTGTATGTGACAACAACGTTACATCCAGCCCTTTGCCTAGTAGATTGCTAGTATGCTGGATAACAGCTAAACATACCTCTCTGTTCTCTGCCTGATGTGAGCATTTCAGCGCCCTGTCTCTGCGGCAGATAGCATCGGTAGGGTTAGTATTTGCCGTTGGTCTATCGGTCTGCCCTGTACTGTAGCCTGAAAAATCGATAATTGACGGAATGGCCTCAGGTTTCAGTCTGTTGGACTTAACCCTCACCAGTGACCCTGTTGAATCGAAATTACAGCTCTCTAAATAGTCTGTCGCTAAAAAAATGGTCGCTACAGACTCGAAATCCAGGGGCTGTCGGAGGGCTAGCCAGTTTTAAGGCAGCTAGCCATGAGTTGAGGACTGGTTTCCTTTAGGGCTGCAGCTATCGATTCTTTTTGTGATCGATTAATCTAGCACTTAATCGATTGATTAATCAATTAATCGGATTTTTTTTTATTTTAATTTTAATTTAAATTTTTTTTACGTTTTTAAACAACCAAAACTAGACCTATATGTAAATATTAGTTATACTTAACCTATTTTCATTTATATATTTGATTATAATGTCACACAGCTCTGTTACACTTATTCTATTAGATCGTTGATCAGCTGTTTCTCCGTGGAGAGAGAGAGAGAGAGAGAGAGAGAGAGAGAGACAAAGAGCAGAGAGAGAGAGAGAGAGAGAGAGAGAGAGAGAGAGAGAGAGAAAGCGAGAGAGAGAGAGAGAGAGAGAGAGAGAGAGAGAGAGAGAGAGAGATGCGCAACAATCAGCTGTTTTTCTGAAGGAATAGTCAGCGCGTCAGCTCAGATCGTGGTCACCACTACGTATTTTCTTGTCTTTGATTTTGGTAGTTGTTGTGTTTGATGTAGTTTCATCGTCCATACGACTCTGTGATTTACTTTTGTCGGTCCTCTTCGTGGAATGGATGATTAAGTTAGACTCAATGTTTTCTGTTGAGATGCTAAAGCACTGACGTCGTGCTATTATTGTGCTAAGCTAGTTTGATTTTGCAGTAGACACACTGTACAGAGTTTTAGTTTTAATTACGTTTGAACTGATTCCAAACTTTGGACCCTTCCTGTGGTTTCCTCCAGCCTGTCTCTTCTCTTAGCCCCTCACTATTTACCTCTGGCATGTGTCGCCAGCAGCAGACTGACTGTCTGGTGTGCGACAGTAGCGGAAACACCGTCCGTCAGCGATACAACGTTAGTAACATTGATTTAACCAAGCTTCGAGGCAAGTCATTTTGCATCGAGGATATTTTGTAATCGAATTATTCGAGGAATCGTTTCAGCCCTAGTTTCCTTGTCAAAGGTAGCCTGTGGAAATGTATTGTAACCCCAGCTGCCTTAGCTCTATACAATTCATTACTGCAGCCAGGGGCAATGCAGTATGAACCCCCCCCCCCCCAGACCTGTTGGTTTCAGTTTTGTCAGCCATGTCCGTTAGCATCAGACTGTTTACATTCTATGGCTGCTTATCATGCCAGTGACGTAGCCGATTATGGAATTCCAACATGGCAGCGCCCGTGTAACAACAACAACACTTTCAATGTACCATTTTATCCCTTTTAACAAATTCAGCCATTTTAATCATTGTACCAATGAGAATAAATAAAATACATCAGTTATATCACCTTTACTCAAATTCCAGTTCAGTTCATCTTTAAAATCCATTTTTTTACTTTCTGGGAAAAAAAAACATGTAAATCTGTGCAGGTTTTCAGATTGATGGGGAGCTTATTGCATTCTTTGATGGCTTTGAAAGAAAAGGCAGATTTTGGAGCCTTGTTTAGGGATGCTACAATTTGCCCTTGAGGCAGATGTTGAAGCTCTGCTCATTTGCCCAGAGCGGAGCTAAACAAAGCTCTTCAACAGTGGAGAAGCAGCATGATGAATTATCTGAAAGTGGCACTAGGAGAAATCTTAGAGCGTAATTATATCTAGAGTTAGGGCTGGGCAATATATCGATATTATATCAGTATCGTGATATCAGACTAGATATCGTCAAAGAGTGTGGATATCGTCATATGGCACAAGTGTTGTCTTTTCCTGATTTTAAAAAGCTGCAATACAATACAGTGATGTAATTTTCTGAACTTACCAGACTGTTCTAGCTGTTCTGTTATTTGCTTTTACCCACCTAGCCATTATATCCACATTATGGATGCTTATTTATCTAAAATCTCGTTGTGAAAATATTTTGTTAAAGCACCTGTCAACCCTACAATATATACTGTCATTGATGTATTTGGTCAAAAATATCGTGTATTTGGTTTCTCTGTATCGCCTAGCCCTATCTGGAGTGTTATAGAGGAGACACACCAGCCCGGTAATTGGCCGTCGGACCGTCTGGTGAGGTCGGTGACTCGAGTCCGTTCGGTGTGCTCCGTGCTGTCGGCCGTCCGAGGAGCCGTCAGCCTTCATTTGGGCCGACCCAACATGTGCAGTTGGAGACAGGACAGTCGGGACTCACCCGGAAATGGGGAGCGGATGAGCCTCTCAAAATCTGAGGAAAATCTTTTAAACTGACCTTTGTTGATCTGAAATGAACACAGATTCAGAAACTGCACGGCCTATTTCTCCCTTAAAATGTATTCAGAAACACCTTTCGGTGAACTATTTTAGTACAATATGAGATCGTATTCTGAACAAGACGCCATGACAGTCTGGCTGTGAATTTCCGGAGAAAAAAGAACCACATGACACGTTCGTCCAATCAGCTGCCGGTTTTCATTTTCTGGGAAATGGAAACAATACAGAGCAGCGCTGCCTGCTGCTATGGAGACGTACTACGTTTCGCGCATGCGCAGAGTGTACGCTCAAGTCGGCGTCGCCTCAGTGTGTTCTGAGGCATTTTTTGGACCTCGGGGACCCGACTGATCAGTCCAACTGCCTTTTCTGCCGACGGTCGGCCTGTCTGGTTGGTGTGTCAGGGCCTTTAGATGTGTGTGTCTGACCTCTCCCCGGCTGTTGTGGATCCGTTGGTTGAACTCTTTGCCCACCAAACACAGGAATTCGTCTCCAGGTTGCAGGATGCCACATTTGATGGCGATGGCCCGGGCAGTATCGATATTGTCTCCGGTCACCATGCGGACAGTGATGCCGGCCTGCTGGCACTGTCTGATGGCTTCTGGTACCTGATGAGAACAAAAGAACTAAATATTAAAAATGTTGTTTCTTTTAATACCCTCACTGTCATTATAACATCTCTCCTCCAAGAAAATGTCGATGCCTGGCCTCCATTTCCCGCAGACACCCCTCCTAAATATCAGCACAGATAGTAGTCAGAATGGTTTCCTTGAGCTACATTCAGACCAGTAAAAGCGATTCGGCGATTTGCTGCAGTGTTGTGTCATTGAATGGCCCATTTGAGTGACGTCTTCTTGTGTTACTTAACCCCCCAACATAGCACAAGTAGACTTTACATTTCACAATTACTGTCGTTTTTTGAAGGCAGCTTTATTTCACAAAGAAAAAGAGACAATCGAGACAGAGCAAGTGCAAGTTTTTACCCTCATAGTATTTAAAAACTTTTTGTGGCAGCAATAAAGGCAGCGATGTTTCCTTTTTACTGTACGGGATTCTCACACCGCCTCAAAACACACCGACAAGTCTGATCGTCAGTTACATGATTTGCCACTGCAGCGTGACGTAGGGTTGCGTTTCTCCAAAAGTTGAGTCGGTCTTAACTTTTCGCCCCTGCGGCAAACCCCACCGACTAAACATACTTCCCTCATTCAAAATAAATGAAAACCTGCATTTTTTCCGCACTGGCTGACGCAGGCTGTGTGACTGCCCACCTACTCTAAGATGCTAAAGTAAAATACAAGCCATGATTTTATGAGTGAAAAAGCCTCATGAAGTAATTTTACATCAAACACTAAAGAGTCTTAAAATAAGAACGGACCATGTTGTTTCAAGGAGCTTCTCTTCAGATATTCTGTGAGCAGTGACTTGCAGTCTGAGTATTTTTACTGTGATTGGCCAGTTGCCTCTCTGTGTCTCTTTAAAAAGACAGGGCTGACATACCTCAGGTCGTACAGGATCCTCAATGCCAACCAGTGCAATACAGGTTAGGTTGATGAGGATGTGGGCCTCGTCTTCCCAGTTAGGCTCTCCGTCAGTGGTAGGAAAGTCTCTGTAGGCGAGGCAGATGGTCCTTAGGCCCTCTGACGCCATTGGCTCAACCACCTTCTTCACCATGTTTTCTTGGTCCTGACGTTTGAAGGCTTTGGTCTTGCCGGGCTCTATCAGGATCTTACAGCACCTGGAACCACAAGAAAGAGTTATGTGATCATCATCTAACTGTGCACAGAGCTGTGTGAGCAGCAGCAGTCAACCTACTTCCTGAGCAGGATCTCAGAAGCCCCCTTGGTGTACATTCGGTAGCTGCCATCGTGGTTCTTAAGCACGGTGCTCATGGACTTCCTCGCAGAGTTGAAGGTGTAGACCTTGAACAGCTTCTCTTCTGGAATTTTGGTGCGGATGGTCTGGTAGTCTCGGTGCAGATCGAGGGAAAATCCCAGTAAGGCACATTCAGTCTTGTTTCCTACCTGGCGAGGCAGCCCGCCCTCCTTCTCTGGTGGCTGCAGGAAGCAGCGGCAGAGAGGATGTTAAATCACAGCAAGGGTTTTTAATGACAAATCTGTTTCTTCACATGGTGTGGGAATTAAAGGCATAACTGCAGCAGCACATAACAATAACATAAATCCAACAACAGCAACAAGAAACAACTTTCAACGAACACAAAGCAGGTAACAGTGTTCAGTTTTCACGGTCAAAGGTATAATATGCAGTCAGAGATAGCAAAAGTACTCACTTCCCGCACTCAAGTAGAAGCACAGATACTTGTTACATGTTAAAAACTACTCTGGTAAAAGTAGAAGTACTGATTTAACTTCTTTAATCAAGTAAAAGTAACAAAGTACAGGCTGGGAAATGTACTTAAAGTATAAAAGTAAAAGTAGCCTTGCGAATGACAACCATTTTTTATGCAAAGCTACCTGGACCACACAAATGTTACTAGAGTGCAAGCTGAGAAACTTCAGTGGACATGGAAAAAAGGCTCTTTATATGCCATTGCCTACATTTTCAATGGATGTCTGCCAATAAGCCTAAAACATCACATAGATGAGTACTGGGACTCGAGGTTAATAAGATTCTGACTGAGTAGCAAGATATGAATTCAATTGTGATTCTGTGAGAATTCACAGATCCAGTTTCTCTTTTTTAATCTTCCCCATAACATTTAAAGGAATCTACATGTGCTCAAATATGGCTTCTGGAAAGAAAATAAAGGATAAAATATGAATTACTAAACAGACAATTATTACAGTAATTAAGAAGCTCCCCATACTTTTAGCGTTACAACTTACAACCACTAGATGGCAGCAGCGTATACGAAATGAACTGACAGCTAGTAAATCTTTGAACATGGAGTGTTAATAATAATAAATGTAATATGTCAGGCTCACAATTTCGAATCTCTGGGATCTCCGTTTTCTTCATTTTCAATCACGTCGCCGTCCATACATGTGCTAACATTGCCGCCATCAAGCTGCAATGATTTACCACGAATGAATGCCTCTGAATCTGTCGAGTCGTCTTGTACTGGTGCGTCGTATATTCCCATCCAATTAGATTGAATTCGGTATTGATGACGCGAAAAATAATAACGCTAACTCCAATTGTTAACTCCAAGAGTTGGACCAATCAGAGACGTTGCTGTTACGCTTAGGGTTCTGGGTACTGTAGTTTTTCTCCATAAGATCGCAGATAAAACATGTTTTTTCTTAAAACAAGGTTGATTTCATACAGACTTCTAGCTTCTACAGGAGCAGGAACTTTCGTTTTACAACCTCGTAGCTCGTGGTGAGTCTACTTTGGATGATTTAGACATTATAACTGATAATCTAAATCCTTATGGAGAAAACCGATGGCATTCTTACTTCCGGAACCGGCTGTGGGCGGGACTGTTGAGGTCTATGTGCTTAATTGTGGCTAAATTGTTTCAGGGAAAGTAAGCGGTGTTGTCAATAATCTGAATTCCTGGATATTAAATGTTCATCTGTAGTGGTTCCAGTAATATCTTTTCTTAAAGTGTACTGAAGTAGCAAATCATATGACATGGTTAAGCTATGTTTGAGACAAATTATTGAGGATTGCTTAAATTTAATGAATTCAGCAATGTAATCATGCAATTTTCAACAATTTCTTGTATTGGATTACTCATTTGAAGTGTGTAATTAATGTTAAGTTGTTAAACAGACCAAACCTATCTTTCATTCCATGGCAATTATGAACCACAGCCTCAAATGTTGGTCTTGAGCAGCATTTATTCATGGGCAAACTGAAACCTACAATGTACATTTTCTACCACCTAACAACTTTATTGTTCATTTCTTCTTTGCTCTCTTTGGTGCATCGATTTTAATTTAGCGCAAAGTTACAGGATTTGTAGTTAAAGGGTAACTACCGTCTTTTTTTTAACCTGGGTCCCATTTCCCCATTAATTTGTGTCTAATAGACTGATGTGACCAAAAATCTTTGAATTTGGTCCAGTATTGAGTGAGTTAACAATGACGAATAAAAGTGATTTCTTTTTGCTACTTACAGGCTCAGATTGTTACTGAAAGTGTCTGACAACATTATCGATCTCAGGACATGACTTTTTATCTGAAGACAGCAGTGTGGAGAGTGAAACGCGAAACAACAAAAAGGCGTTCAGGTAGTCTGTTGTTACAGAGTAGGCTGCAGAAATTATAGGCTCCTGTTATCTAAAATATTTTCAATGTAATGGCTCAATATTTAAATGATTTCAATGTGAATGAGGTCGTTATAGTTCAATGACCACCTGTATTCATTTCAGCCAGGGTAGCCTACCTTACGGACAAAGAGAGAGCGAGTTGCGAGAGGCAGCGGGCGGAGGAGGGTGAAGCAGCGGCTGGAGGACTGTGGGGCACTGGATGTTGGTAGTGCTCCCGTGGGTGCTGTGCCCCTATATGCCCAAAGAATACGTTGTCAAGAGTGGAACCTGTTGCTGCCAGATATCTGTGGTCTGGCTGTGTCCAGTGATATACCTTGGACACAACGCTGTGTCACCACGTCAGAGGATTTTCTCCTGTAATCAACAGGGCTGTGACATGAGCAAATACGAACCATTGTTTTTATTAAAAATCTTTTAGTGTGTATTGCCTAATAATGTATTATAGCCTAATGACCGCACAAAACACTACAGCTGCAGCCTCTCTCTCTCTCTCTCTCTCCCCCTCCCTCCTCTTGTCCGCTCTTCATCCGTAGCCTATAGGCCACTTTATCCATAGCCTGTACTCTGGCTCAAATGAATACGGGCGGCCATCCACTTTGTCAAAATCATTTAAATATTGAGCAATTACATTGAAAATCTTTTAGATAACAGGAGCCTATAATTTCTATAGCCTACTCCGTAACAACAGACTACCTGAATGCCTTTTTCTCGTCTCGCGTTTCACTCTCCACACCTCTGTCTTAGGACATAAAAATCACGTCCTGAGATCGATAATGTTGTCAGACACCTTTAGTAACAATCTGAGCAGTACCAAAACAAAATCACTTTTATTGGACAAAATCAAGGCTCTACAATTGCCCCATTAGGTTACGTTGCAGCTCGATTCGCGCCGGCCGTCATTGCAATCTCGCTCAATACTGGACCAAATTCAAAGATTTTAGGTCACACCAGTCTATTAGACACAAATGCATGTGGAAATGGGGCCCAGGTTGCGAAAAAAAAATGGTAGTTACCCTTTAAAATTCGAAAACATGAAAAATAACAGAGGTGGTCCTTTAAAGTTTCCTCGTGCCATTTTTAGGTGTCCTATTGCTAAAACAGGAACATAGTGATTGATGGATAAAAAAAATATTTTTAGGTAAGTTTAGTTGAGAATGAATCATAAATATAAATAATACTAACTGATATGAGATATGTGTGCTCTGGTCTGTGCAGTGGATCCAGGAGGCAGTGATCAGATGAGTCCTGAGCTGCAGTGGCAGTTCTCCAAACAAACCTGCTCTCTTAGCCAAATGCTTAACTCACAGATCATCCAGAATGAACAATTTTTTTTTCTTTTTTTTTTACAGCTCACCATAATCTTGCTGGTATAGGCACAGTTGACCCCGATGCCCTGGACAAGAATGTCCAGGATCGGGGCAGGGATCTGGTCCGGCTTTGGCAACGTCTTGTAGTAGCGTCCAGCAATGTATGTCTGCACCACAGTCATGCGGTTCATAGTGAGCGTGCCCGTCTTGTCAGAGCAGATGGCCGTGGCATTGCCCATCGTCTCACAGGCATCCAGGTGGCGAACCAAATTGTTGTCCTTCATCATTTTCTGAAAAAAGAGGAAAGCAGAGTTACCTGATACTGAGCAATTTACTAGAAACAGTTACAGAATGAACAGTGTTTGATCCAGGATTGGCTGGAGGGTTCAAATGGGCCTAGGGGGTCACTGCTCCAATCAAGGGGGGCAATAAACAATTCTGTAAGAACTTTACACCCGCTGAGTGCCTAAAAAAATATTAAAATTACATCAGAACTATTATCTATCCTATACTAATTGAAAACTGACATTTATTAATGTGTTGGCAAACGTTGTCCTTTTTGCTTTGGCATACCCGCATGTGAAAACAAAAAGCTTAAGTCACGTCACGTCTGATGAACAATACGTTTGCAGGAGCGAGCAACATAAGGCACTGTGAGATCTTTGGGCATAACTCCAGTAGAGACTAGGTAGTAGGGAGAAAGTGACAGGCTGCGGCTGTGAATTAAATGCATAGGAAATACTCTTTAATCATGAAATAACAATTGACATTCACCAAGTCAAAATGCTCATGTTATCATCAATTAGCTCGTTCTTGTTTCCTAATTGCGTGGAGAGTTATATGAGCTCAGCTGTTTAAAAAAAAAAAAAAAAAAAATTTATTTACAGCATTATTAACGTTAGCTCCCCTTTAGCTGTCAGAGTCAGCTTCGACTTCATATATTATCTTCTAATAGCTGTATTCTACTAACTTCTAACATGATTATCTGCAAAAAAAACTGTTCGCTAATAAACTGCAAAAAAAGTAGTGACAGCACCTTTTGGCAAAGTTATCAATGCTCATAGCATGGTGGCTAACACTAATGTTAATGTTTATGACTCTATTTCAGCTGTGCTTTCAAACTACCGTCAGTGTGCTAACACCGTTAGCATTTGCGACAGAGCCGCTTCATACACTTGTTAAATAATGCTTCATTACAGGGTTCTCTGTTGATTCATGTTTGCCGCTGTGTGCTCGTGGTTAAAAATAAATGAAGCAATGTGCCAGAAAACAACTTATACCGAGAATGCAATGTGCCATGACATGCATAGTTGCCACTTCTAAGCTAGTCTATATTGACGACAATTCATTTCTGGGATTGTTCAGGTGCCGCTGGAAATTCCGCCGGCTGTCCCTCATTTCGACCAGATGTCCGTCACCTTCCTCTTTCTTTTTGTTAACATTCTAAACTCTGGTGGATTTATGAGGACTATAACTGCTCCTCAGATCTCTGCAGGGTAAATCCAGACAACTAGCTAGAATATCTGTCCAATCTGAGTTTTCTGTCACACGTTTAAAACAACTTTTAAACGTTTACATGTTCCACCAAAACAAGTTCGTTCCCGAGGCTATTTTGACGCGGCACCGTTGCTCGCCAGACCCTCCTCCTCCGCAGTGCTGTGGAGGAAGGTCTGGCAATGCAAGACTACTTCAGGCTAATGTTTTAATGGACATATAACATATAACAACAACCGCATTGGCAATGCATAAGCCTGAGTAGTGTAGTAAATATTATTGAAAAGCTAAATTTGAGCATTGAATATTCAAATATAATTTGAATATTACAAATAACAAGGAATGCTATTCTAATGGTATTATAGAGAAAGATTGAGAGCTCTAGCAGACAGGCTGTATATGTTCAGAGTGACGGGATGTATAATGCTGTAAATACAAGAGACCTTGACTGAATAGGCCAGGGAGATGGTGACGGCCAGAGGAAGGCCTTCAGGCACGGCCACCACCAGCACCGTCACGCCGATGATGAAGAACTTGACCAAGAACTGCACATAGATGGGCAGACACGCTTTGGACCAGGGGACCTTCTCAATCAAGAAGGTATCGATCAGGAAGCGAACGATGAGGATGACGACAGTGAGAGTTGCAACGATCAGACCTAAAGACGTAGACAGAAAGACATAGAGAGACAGATGCAGACAAAGAAAGGAAAAGACATAGTAGGTTTAGTTCAGCTATAAACCTGAACCTGACATGTTATGTACAATGAGGAGCAGTGAAGAACCTGTTTTGTGCAACTCTTCAATAAGCTACTCCAATAAAAGGCACGTGTGGTGGCACTTTTTGCCCCCATGAGATGTATTTACTTACATTACATAAAAAAAAAAAAACAGTTTTAATAATATATTTTTAAAGGTGCTGTAGGTAGGATTGTGAAGATCCAGGACTTAGCCAAAATATTTGAACATCAACAACTTCTCAGTCCCTCCCCCCTTTCTGCTAAAGCCCAAACAAAAGCCTCCACAATGGAGATTCAATGCGTGTACATGAGCAGTGATTGACACGCAGTTAGACACCCCCCCGGCCCTGATTGGTGCATCTGAACAGGGAGCGGTGGATTTTTGCAAATCACACTATAGGCTGTAGGTGGTGCCAGAGGAGGCGGATTCTTTTTTAAATGACCTGCTTCATGTAGTTCTACTGGAACATAGGGTCAGTTTCAGCAAATCTGACAGAAAGTTAGTTTTATAAGGCTTACCTACTGCACCTTTAACTGTTTAACTAGTTCTAATTGTCGGTTAACAGTTAATTATTAACAGGCTGAGGTGAATAACAGTACAGTATGTTTTCTGTTCTGAGTTAAAGCTATAGTGCGTAGTTTCTGTCTGTCATGAGGAATTCTAAGTAATGACAACACGGACGGCGCATCCACATATTGCAAGCCTTCCGTGATCACACACCACCCCCACCCCTCCTCCATGCAGATGCTAGTAGCCAAGTAGCCATACTGAGAAATACAGAGAGTGTGGATCTCTTAATTAGCTTAATATCAACAGATTTGGATATGGCTTGAATGTAACAGACTTCATTATTATAAAAAAGATTTGCACTAAAGTTGAATCAATCCCTCATGTCCACCACATGTGCAGTTTTATCTATCTACAATAAAAGTCCCGTGGATTGTTTCATTGTAACATGTGGACTCTACCCAGCAGGGAGGTGGTGTTGTAATCTACATCACTGTGACATTCACACTCTGTTTATCATTGATGTGATTCTTTGTAAACACCTGCTTTGCCGATCTGCATAGCCATTTTGCACAGCTTCCCCTGGAGAACAGACTTCTCCTTCTTTGGTAAGGTTTTCTTCTTGTCTGGTTCTTTCGCCTCGTTAAGCGGTTGCATCTCTACCATGGGTGCAACCTGGGTTTTTTCTACAGAGGAGACAGGAAGTCATTAAAACATTCAGGTGTTTGGACAAAAACCATCAAACCTGCTGCTGTCAGGTCAAAACCAATTTTATTAGGGTCTACCATGCAATGTATGGTATGCAGTGCTGGGAGTAACGCGTTACAAAAGTAACGCAATTACAGTATTGTCTTCCTTTTTGCTTCCAGCCGTGTGTCTGAGCTGCTGACAGATATAAACATGTCGGGAATTAATGTTTAGGATTGCTACAAGTAATATCATTACATTTTATCAGCGGTGGAAAGTAGCCTAACTATGCCATACTTCAATACAATTGTATGGTACTTTTAATTGAGTATTTTCATTTTCTCCTACTTTAAACTTCTACTCCACCACAATTCAAAGTCAAGTAGGCCTAATGTATGTTTTACTTCATTAGTTATTTAATAGCTTTATTTACTTTGCATATTCACATTAATTAAACAAAATATGAATAATCTATGATGTATTAAAGTGGATAAAAATGAGACTTTATTGATCCCGTGATAAAATTCACAAGCTACCTGCCAAGTCAAACTTCCGCTGTCATTTTGGTGAGTAACGTAAAAGTAATGTCAAATAGAGCCCGACCGATATATCGGCGGGCCGATATTAGGCATTTCCCAAACTATCGGTATCTGCATTCATAATGGCCGATTAAAAAAATAAAAATAAAAATAATATATATATATATATTTTTTAAATATTCATTCATCAGAATCATTTATAATGACAAATGATTCTGATAATTGCATATTAAAAAAATTAAATAAAAACGGACGAAACAAAGGACTTTTAGTTTCATATCTTAAGTTACACATTTCTGGATTTTTTTTTTTTATTATTATATATCGGCCGATATATCCGAATTTCGGATTTTTAAATCATCAAATATTTGTATCAATATAGGCCTTAAAAATCCTTTATCGGTCGGGCTCTAATGTAAAGCATTACAATTCAGAGACAGTAATATTGTAATATAACTAATTACTCTCAAATGACAGTAACTAGTAATCTATAATGTATTTCATTTTGGAAGTAACTTGCCCAACACTGATGGTATGTACAGCATAAATTCTCAAATTAAAGCCACTATTCAAATAATGGAGTCTTTTATAATAGTCAGGTTTTTTTTTTTATCAATGTTAACTGCTGTCAATGAAATTGACACTACCAGCTAGGGATGCTAGCCAATAGCCAACCCTCGTTAACCAATCATTAACTATTTACCATTCACAGACAAGTAGTCAGACAAACTTGTGAGTCCCAGTCACAAGTTTGTGCTGAGCAGCAGAAGTCTCCAGTTTCCCTTGTTCCCCCTGCTGCCTTTCCTGTCCCTGGGTCGTCATCGAGAGGGGTGCCGTCTTCGTGGCCATTACGCTTCACACTTTCGCAACCATTCATTAATCTGCTCATTATTTTCTTGATTAATTGATTGATCGTTTTGTCAATAAAATGTTAGAGAATACTGATAAATGCCCTGTGTAATTTCCCAGAGCCCAAGTGCTAGGCTATTTTTTTATCTGACCAACAGTCCAAAAATCCAAAGCTATTAAGTTTATTACCATGTATGACTATGAAAAGCATCAAATTCTCACATTTAGGAAGCATGAAACCAGCAAATTTTACTAAAACGATTACCGATTATCAAAATAGTTGCGAAGTAATTGTCAAACGACTAATTGATTAATATACTAATCTACAATGGACCTCATCATTTTGTCTTTAATTGCAATTGTACTGTTTAGTTCCAACCTTTACGTCTATTTTTATTTTTATATACTTATATTATTAATATTATTAATTAATTATTCATTTTTTATTTATCTGTACTTTTCTACTACTACTACTACCATTATTTCTGTTCTTATGTGTCCTAGAAGTGTATCTTCTCTGTGAGACTTACAAACCGAACTTACTTTTTTTGTCATTCTTCTCATCTTCACCAGCAGCAAGCAGTGTTAAGATGATTCCTGTCTGAGAGTTCACACCTACAGCGGTGACCAAAAACTTGCCAGAGCCCTCCATCACATGGGTGCCTGAGAGAGAGAGAGAGAGAGAGAGAGAGAGAGAGAGAGAGAGAGAGAGAGAGAGAGAGAGAGAGAGAGAGAGAGAGAGAGAGAGGATTTTACCATAGTGGGAGCTGTGGACAGATCTACTACAAGCACACAGGAAGGCCACTGTAGAAAAAGAAAGCAATAAAAGTGACAGATCTTAGTTAAAACGTTTACAGTGGCTGTATGTCGCTTTGTACAGCATGCATGTTGTTTTCCACTTGTGTCCATGTTCCTTTCGGCTTTAACACTACATTGGTGATCTGATTGTCGATGTTGTATTTTGGGAGGCACAAACCGAGTCCATGCACCCTTTGCAGGAATGTGTGCATTTCTGCACAGCCCGGCATACATAAGGTGAGTTCTGGTCCAATAGGAAGCCCCCTAAAATGATCTATTTTTAAATCATCACTCACTGTTACTGTGGTGGGTCTCACTAAAATAATCATGGCCATCACACACTAAATTAACATAAAAAATATTGTCATTTTTTCAGCATTTTAGGTGGTTCAAAGTTGTATTATTTCAGTGTAGGAAGAGGTTTAGTGTTCCATCTGTAGGTGTGAAAGCCAGAGAGATGAACAGATTTAAGTCGAAAATGAGCGGCAGAAACTGGCTGCTAAGAGCTGACAGTAACAGCTAAGGTCACACCAAAATGGGCTGTAATTTTATGTGAATGGAGAAGAGTTGAAGCACCTGACAGCAACATGGGGTCTTTGTTGACACTCTTCTTGACATGATCCGACTCTCCGGTCAGAGAGCTCTCATCAATCTTCAAATCATTGGCCTGAATTACGATGCCATCCGCAGGGAGGAGGTCACCTGGAAAACCAATACACACAGGTACACTGTAATAACAGTCCTAATGTTCTGCTGGCAGTGGGCTCTTTGGGTAAACCAGAAATACAAGATTTTAAATACTAGTTACTTCCCATAGGTTACCTGAATTTTCTTAAACTACATTCATTGCATTGCATTCTTTTGACCTTTACGGTAACAGCATTGAAATGGCACAGGATACACATGACTATGTCTGCTATTCAAAAAAGGTGTGAACACAGAGCATTTACCAAATACATATATGTAAATAAGATGAATTGGATTAACTGGATAGGAAAATCCTGACAATAACTAAAGTTCAACCAAAGGCAACTCAGACTAAACAGACTCAAAATCAAGCATTTGTACTGTAGAATTCATAAAAAATTAGGCACCACATCATACTGTAAAGTCCCGCACATACTGTATGTACCTTGAAAAAGCTACATTTCTAAAAACATGAGGTGATCTGATAGATCTAGCCTCATAATTTAGCTGTCAAAGTACACCAGATTGATGCATTTAAACACAACACCACAATAAATGTGCAAAAAAAGTATATATTAGCTGCAGACAAATACGTACATACACACTACCAAGTGTGCAATTCTACCAAAACTTAGAGATGATTAAACTCCCTGGTTCGTGCAGGGCCTTTTGATGTGGAATTTGCATGTTCGCCTCCTGTTCTCACCGTGTTCGCATGAGCTTTTCTTCTGTGCACTGGTTTCCTCCCACCATAAAGACATGCATTCTAGGTAACTACTGTGGAGTTGGTCAACAGTAACTTTTTTCACTGAGCAAAAGATGCCAAAGTTGTAAAAACTGGAATGATCAAAGAATAAGTCAACAAGATTGTGCAAATTTTTTGTTATCTTCTGTGCTACGGATGCATTACAGTCAGTACCAGAAAAGTAGTGGATTTAATATCCAGCTCTAATTATCACTTTCAACCAGTGGAAGCTCTGCTAAGTGCATGCTTTGTGTTTTCTCACCGTATTTGGCTTGCGCAATGTCTCCGACGACGATCTCGGACACTTTGATCTGGATCACCTGGCCCCCTCGGATAACGGCGAACTTCTGGTCCTGCTCGATGCGGTTCTGGAGGCCGCGGAACTGCTTTTCTTTGCTCCAGTCGTTAAAGGCTGTCACCAGGACCACGCAGACCACCGACAGCAGGATGGCAGCGCCTTCGATCCATCCAGCCGCTGCCTCACCTTCATCCTCCACGCCACCAGATGCTTTGCCACAGTCTGAACAGAGACAGCGCAGGCTGGAGTTTTAGTTTTTTGAACATGTGTTCCCCTGCTTCTTTACACACTCAAAAAGTGCAGAATGCACAGAGCTCCAGACAGCTAGGGATATATGAACAGGCAGCAACAGAAAACAAAAACAGCGACAGCATGATAATAACATCCAAAACACACCATTCACTCAGTGGTTTCTGTGACATGAGAAATACTTAAAATGAGTAGGAAGTTTCACTCACAGCTGAGTAGGCGGTTTTTAATGTGGCTCAGGACACATACCTGTTCTCACTGCTATAAGAATGTGGACAAATGTGGCTCAGACCACCTCAGAATGTGTTTTTAGTGATGTCCTGAGAGTATTTTCACCTATACTTAGAGCGATCCACTTGTGATCTGATTGCCTTAAATCAGATTTGATTAACAGGTGAAAATGGGGCCCCAGACCTCCTCACTGACTGAAGACAACACATTGTGAAGGGAACACATTCTGACCGTTCATCTGACTGTTTGTGTAAAATAAAAATAAAAACGTACTCTGTCGTATATGCGTGGGCGGGTGGTGGAACGACAGGGCCAGTGAAAAGATGGCTGCCAGCATCAGGATGACCAGGGTGACATCCTGCAGTGCTTCCCACACTAGCTCCACAAATGTTTTTGGTTTTTGTGGAGGGATGAAGTTCTGGCCAAACTCTTCTGTCCTTCTGACGATGTCCTCCGATGTTCCATCCAAACCTGCAGCAGGAGACAAAAAGGCAACATCAGAGACAAGTCCTCCTGATCCTGGCTTACACCATTTACCTGAGTTTATATTTAATGTAACAGCTTTTGATCCAAAGTAATGTCACAAGTCTTTCAACATTTCTAATCATTAACAAATATGAATCATATAATTTTAGGCTCACACTTGCAGGATTAGAGCAAATATTTTGATTATATTGAAACTTTTTGATGGTGTAAAAACTACACTAGATTAAAAATGTAAACTACCATGAAAAAGTAGAAAATTATTTAGTATTTAATCTGTAATAAATTAAACAGTCTGTGTCACGTACTCCAATGGGAAAGGGATAATCCTAAAATGCACTGTCCATCTGAATCCATGCATGTCCTGTTGCTCTCTTCTTTATCACACACATCATAGTAAACTAGCAGATGTATGTAGCCAAATGTATGTATGTATATATGTATGTACATGTAAAAGATTTATTTCGGCTTCAGAAAGACTGTGGAGAAGCACAGAAGCAGTTTCTAAATACATTTACCTTTAACAGGTGACGTTCTCAGTCTGGCACACAGTTCGTTAACATCTCCGTATTTCTCCTTGATGCTGGTCACTGACTCTTCTCCTCTTAGCTCCATGAGGGAGCGCAGCTCCTGCAATGAGCATCTGAAGTGCATTTTGTGGTTGGCCATATCGACAGAGGCCTGGCAAAGAACACAGACTCAGGGGTCGGCCTGAGGTGCAGATCTGGTCAGACAGGGACTCTGTGACTGTAGGGGGATAAATCAGGTAATTTCAGAGGATGACTTACAACTTAACATTTAGCCCACTTCCTGGAAAATACTGAGATATACGTTGTGTATCACCATAAAAATAATTGTGCCATAACCCTAAGCATTATGATGAACTTAATATGTTAACATACTGTAGTTACCATCTAAGATAACATTTTGAGGAAGAAGTGAATTTGAGCATTGTTGGTGGGGCCCGAGATTTTCATCGCCAATGACTAACGCTACTTCTGTTACTGTTGTGCATGTGGCCAATAAAGAACCTTGAATTAATGTATACAGAAGTCACTGTCTGACAAAATTGGCTTTCTCGCTGTAAGGTAAATTACAAAATAATTGAGGACAGACCATATGCATGGGACAAACACAAAGAAGAAACAGAACACAGTATTCTGGGTCAGTGGCTTTAGCCATAGGCTTTGCAAACATAAGACCAGTGTTCTGTCAAAAACTGATTCCATGTAGTATGTGTTTCCTCTTACCTAAATCTGTGTCAAACCTATGTCATCCATAGCCTGTGCATGTGACTATAGGTGTAACGTTAGCTAATCTCTGTCTCTCTCTTAACGTTATTATTTAATTTTATACCATGGTCTGGGTGAAAACTCGTTCTGATTGGCTACAGGGTGTCCATAAAAAGTGATATAGGACACCTAGCTAGATAGCTAGGTACCTAACTAATGTTACTGAGGAGTTCCGGTGAAACTTTTCATTAGTTTTCTGGCTCATAACGGACTGTAAATATCTCCCGTTGCTAAGCCTGGCAAGTCGTATCTTAGATCAGTCCTATTTCCTGGAGTAGTGAACAACGTCTGCGGTGCATATTTAGCTAGCTAGCTGGCTAACCTTATGGGATTGGAATGATTGTTCCAGGTATTAGTCAAACCCTCGATTGTAAAATGTATTAAAATATAAATAAATTGTCTTGAAATAGGTTATGTGGCAAGCGACCATGGTATAAGCTGGTTAATAATGCAGTTCGAGGTGTCGATTGTCAGGAATTAATATACTTCGGAGGATGCAACTGTTCTGGCCTCCGTCGTGCATTAACGTTAGCTAGCTGACGTTAACGTTAATTTACCTGTAAAGTTAGCTAGCTAGCTACCTTAGTTCGGAGAAACGTTAGTCAATAATTATAAAATTATTGATTAACGTTACTGCATTATGCATTCTTATTAATTAATAAAAGGCGATGTATTCATCAAATACTCAGCGGACAGGCCGTTTAATTAACTTACCGCGTTTTTAAACATTAACTGGCGTGTTAGCTACGTAAAACTAGCTAGCTACCATAAGCTAACGTTCATTTTACAGTTAACTGCCGCAACATTAACGTTAGCCTCGAAGAAATTTAATCCAACATTATATTATAAATCTCTGATAAAAATTCACTCAACACCGAAGGTAATATTTTTCGTTAAGGTTAGCTTAGTGTCGACAAAACGTAGCTAGCTACCTAATCATAAACTAACGTTCATTTTATATATAACTGCCGCAACATTAACGTTAGCCTGGATAAATTTAATCTAACATTATATTATAAATCTCTGATCAAAATTCACTCAACACCGAAGGGAATGTTTTTCGTTAACGTTAGCTTAGTATCGAGAACACGTAGCTAAAGCTATAGCTAGCTATATCTGCTTACCTTTCACTTTACTTAGTAGGTGTAGCTATTAAATTAGACTAGTGTTAATTTCAAAAAGCCAAATGCACCGCTCTGCTGCCGTTGGACCAACAAGGCACGCCCGCAGAACGATAAACCGTTATGAAACCATGGAAACCAAAAGACTGACATTTTGAAACTTATTTTAAGAGAATATTTGGCTACAGTGACTACTGTCAGTAATGTTAAACTACTGCACGGTATTTAAAATGACTCAAATTGGCGTTACGTTCATTGTCAAGTGTGCCAAATTCCAGCAAATTTGACAATATATAATATATTTTCATT
Organism: Zingel zingel; assembly: GCA_023566125.1. Classification (NCBI taxonomy): domain Eukaryota; kingdom Metazoa; phylum Chordata; class Actinopteri; order Perciformes; family Percidae; genus Zingel; species Zingel zingel. Next base: position 5,597,566 of record CM042316.1, on the reverse strand, counting down.
TAAATATTGTCAATTGAATGGTATCATATAGGTAGGCTACCATAATTACAGGGAAGGCAGACAAAGATATGTAAAACAGATATGACCATGCACTTGACTTGACTTGATGTATTAAGATGGAAAGGATCAGTTGTTCATTATCAGACTATTTAAAAAAACAACTGTTACATTTGTATTGATTGGAAAAGCTGAAATAGATCCATACAAAAAGTAAAATTAATTTACTTACTGAAAACATGATTCTCTATTTTTTTTAAACCTTATGTCTCAGAATGTGTTCACAGGAATTTCTTGCATTGCTCTCAATGTACACAGAAATAGACAACAGCTAAGAACAAGAGCAACAAAGCTGATGAAATAGCGAATAGACAGGACTATTTTGTACATGAAAGTATGTGAAAAATCAAGTTGTTTATATTTATGATGTTTATAGATATGATGTTCTGATGATCTTGTATATAAACAACCTTTTTATATACCTTAGAATTTTTTCCAGCACCATTTGCACATTTGCATTAGCTCTATTGTCTTACATACTTCCTCCTAGATCTATTTGTGTGTATGTACGTATGTGTATGTTTATGCATGTGTATGTAGCCTATATATACACTTTTTTTAATATACAAACTTATGTCTGTACAGTCAAATTACATATATACACACATACGAAGGTGAAAGTTACAGAAACTAATTATACACTATATAACCCAGTACAACACAAAAAATCCCATTTTTTGTGTACCTTCTGGTATTCACACTTCTGTTGTATATTTTTTAAGCACCTTATGTTTAAATAATTTTTTTAATCGGTCGATTGTGTTACACATTTTCATGTCAATTTCTAATTCATTCCACAGTTTAACTCCATACACCGAAACACATCTTTGTTTTGTTTGTTCTGCTATTTGGTTTAGGGAAAATACAGCTTCCCCTCAGTTCATATTGACATTCTCTTATTTGAAACAGCCTCTGGATACAATCTGGCAACATGCTATTATATACTTTGTACATTAGTGATGCTATTGTAAGGTCGACAAGTTCACTAAATTTATGTACCTGTAAGTTTATAAATAACTGATTTGTCGGTTCACAATAATTTGCAACCATTTTGCTCTCTTTTGAAGTAAGAACATTAGATTGGTGATTGTTTTATATGTTTTCCCCCAAACTTCAACACCATAAGTTGCAGCTTCACTACCCATGGAAAAGTATGTGCATCACTGTGTCAGCAGCGGCTGCCGCTTACGGTACTTTTCTACACACAGAGTAGGGCTGTGTATTGGCAAGAATCTGGCGATACGATACGTATCACGATACATGGGTCACGATTCAATATATTGCAATATATTTCGATACTGTGCGTAATGCGATATATTGGGATTTTAGTATAGTATAATTTTAGAAAAACTAATATTTAAAAAAAGACATGATGTGCATAAAAATCAAATAAGTTTACTTTAGGTAAACAATTCAGTACACAGAAAATCAAACTGCCAGTTTGGGATTGTGGTTCACAGGTTCTTAGTGAGGCCAAAGTTCAGCCATAGCTACATTGTTAGCTTCTAGCAAAAAGTCAACCACTGCTAGGCACTGTTAGACAAGGACGCTAGTAGTGTGTCTCAGCTAAGCCATCTAGCGGTAGGGGGTTTAAACACAACATAAACGTCAACCACTGTCTTACATGAATATTTTTGCATGTAAATTAAAAAAAAATCTATATTGTTTTTGAAAATCGATACAGTATTGCTAAATAAAATATTGCGATACTCAAATGTATCGATTTTTTCTTACATCCCTAACACGGAGAGCCTCACTTTCCATAACAATAAACCCTGTCGCATACACACGCTTCCCACATGGCTACCTGTCTTTTACAATCATGTAAAAGGAGAACGGTGAAAGTTTACTTTTCTATCAAGCAGAAAAAAAGTTTTAGCGTCAACATCATGGATGTATTAAGAGAACACATCGCAACGTCCTGCGATGTGATTCTCGAGCATGCGCACATCGCGATGTAGACGATGAAACAAAATATCGTGCGGCCCTAATATACAACATGTAGGATTTATGTTGACAGTGACAGATGATATGGTAAAAAAAATGAGTGCATTCAAAACTGTAAAATTAGAATCTATAATGGGAGCATTTGGTGTTTTAGGATTTACCACACCACTACATTTAACTTCCCATGTCTTGCCCGTCAGACATCATAACCTCTGCGTGGCCTGGGCACGTATGAAATATTCACTTGTACTTTAATTGTTTTAACATCTTATTAACTTGCACTGCGACTTTTAAAATTCTATCAAGATCTCCATCATGAGTGTTGTATTTTATTTGAAATGTTTTTGTCTCATTGCTTATTGCTGCACTGGATGCTTGCATGTTTTAAGAAAATGGCTATAATCAGTGTTTCTTGGCTGTATTTAGTTGCTAATTGCATGGCTACATGTACTAAATGTGAATGCTGTTGATGTACTACTGTACTACAGTTTTTCTCAGTCGCTTTGGTGCATTTCTCACATGACTATTTACATTTGCATAACAGTTAGTTCAACCTCCACAACATTTAGTCATTTGTGCACATCATTTTACATCTTTTTTTTTTTTCCTGAAAATGTCTCCTAAATTGAACAATTTCTCTCAGGTGAATCTCAGCTTTCACTGATGAGAAGGGGTGTGTGAAGCATTAGTTGCAACCAATGATAAGCCACTTCTCTACAATCACTGTCAGAGCTGAATCCCATAAACCCCCACTTTACAAGCATATATGAACCAAGCAGGACATAGTGTGTACCATTTCTACAATACTGTGACACAGAAATGGAAGGTCAGCCTCGTGGAAGAGGAGTGAGGGTGCGGGGAGGAAGGGGAAGGGGACAAAACAGGGGAAGAGGAAGAAGAGGCCAAGTACATAGGCGGCTCCCTGATGAAATCAGGGCTATAGTTGTGGATCATGTTGTCAATCACGGCCTCACAATGGCTGAGGCTGGTCGTAGGGTGCAGCCAAATGTTGGGAGAACCACTGTAAATTCAATTATTCAAACATTTTGTCAGGAGAACAGGTGTGTATAAATGGACAGTAATTCAGCACTAAACAATCTGCACTGCACTACTGTCATTGTGCCATACATGAAGCTTGCAGTGGGACAATAACATGTCACTGTAGATTTTACATTTAGACGTACTGCTTTACTGCATCACACATTTAGTGTATTGTAGTGTACAGTAGTGTTACAGTAAAGATTTGCCATATTTACTGTAATTTTACTCTGCACCACACAGGATTGCAAGACAACCTTGCAGAGGTGGAAGAGGGCGTATTTTTACTCCGCAACAAGAGGAAGCCATTTGTGCAATGGTGATTGCAAACAATGCCATAAGGTTGAGAGAGATACAAAGTGCTGTTATAGAGGATGACAACGTCTTTGGGAATATTTAATCTGTTTCAGTCGCTACAATTGACCGAGTGCTCAGGAGGAATGAAATGTGCATGAAACAATTGTACAATGTGCCATTTGAATGGAACAGCAACAGAGTGAAGGAGATCCGTCACCAGTATGTACAGGTAAAACATGTATGTGTTCTATGCATATTCTAATGTTCAGTGCTGTAAACTGTTTACTTTGTGTAGTGTCATGCACTACACTTACATGACAGTTCTGTGTATGTGTTTTCACAGTGCATACTGTACAATATGTTGTCCAAAATGCATTATGTTACAGTTACATTACTTCTGTAATAAAGTATGTACTGGAGGTGGAGGCCAGGGAACCGCTGCACACATTCATATACCTTGATGAGGCGGGTTTCAATCTGGCAAAAGGTAGAAGACGTGGAAAGAATCACATTGGACAGAGAGCAACCATTGATGTCCCAGGCCAATGAGGAGGGAATATTACTATGTGTGCCGCCATCTCAGAAAACGGCATCCTCACCCATATCCCCCGTCTTGGTCCATACAACACACAACATCTGCTGACTTTTTTAGACAATCTTTACAGGGACATAATCCCTGAGAATGAGAGGGGTCTAACTGGAGACCATCTGAACAAGCATGTTGTTGTTTTGGATAATGTGCGTTTTCACCACTCAGATGACAGTGGTTTGCAGCACATAATAGGATGCTGGTGGAATATCTCCCTCCCTACTCACCAATGCTAAATCCAATAGAGGAGTTTTTCTCTTCCTGGAGGTGGAAGGTATATGACCGGCATCCACATACCCAAATGGCCCTGCTAGCGGCCATGGATGCAGCATGTGATGACATCACAGCAGAGTCCTGCAGAGGGTGGATTCGCCACTCGAGGAGATACTTTCCTCGCTGCATTGCAGAGATGATATTCGCTGTGATGTAGATGAAAATATGTGGCCAGACAGAGAGGAACGTCTGGATGTTCATGAATGATTACAGTACTATGTATGTTGTATGTTCAGTTCAAATATGTATTGCAATATTGTTTACCATTGTGCACAGCTGTACCCAAAGGGAGTTTATGTTTGTTATAAATAAGGGTGTATTTTGTACAAATTAGAATTGCAAAGAGCATATGCAGTAAAAATGTGAAACATACATATTCAGTGTCTTGTACGCATTTACCTCCCTAAATACAGTAATGTGTAACTTTACTGTATTTTTCAAATGGCTGTGCAAATAGTATATAGTGCTGTCTTGAGCATTTTCAGGTAGTGTCACCAAGATCTGACTTTTTTGCATTGGAAAACATTTATAGAGTAAACTGTCATAATGAAAGCATGACAAAGCCATTTGACTATCTTGTTCATAAACTATGGTGTCAGGACTTTTCATCCTGATGACACTGACACTTTCATTGACATGAATACTTGCTTTTAAGGAATGAGCTATCCATTTTGAGCAAGTGACACGCTTTTGCAGGTTATCAACTAGGTTTTGCAGTTTGAACTAATTGTTTTGAGAACTGCATGAACTGTTGTGCAAATGTAAATAGTGATGTGAGAAATGCACCAAAGCGACTGAGAAAAACTGTAATGTCTTGCTTCTTCCTGTTGCTCTTCATGGCTTCTTGAGAATGCTTATTTTGTTGCTGTCTTTATGGTGTCTAGTTGTCTTCCATCTGTACATTTTAACCTGTACTAATGTCTTGCTGTTTCCTGTTGCTCTGGTCTAAAATCATCTGACCAAAGGACTGCAGTTGAAAATTAGCCAGCTGGCTAACACTGGCACATTTACAGAAATGTGGAATAATAAAATGAAATGAAATTGTGTGTTCAGTGGTTCGCTACCAATTCATTCTTCCATTTTACCTATATATACATATCAGGCTAGTACCAGGTTGCATAGTTCTTTCTAGGAACTTTTCTAAGGAGCTACAGTTACACATGAGATTATTAGGAAACTATAGAACTGGTAAAATAAAGTTTTACAGGTTTAGTAACTGTATAAGTATCCCTTATCCTGATCCTATTACTGAAGTTGCATTGTTGAAATTGTATGAAAATCAATATAAGCATATAAAGAGAAGACCGGTGGGACCGGCCCGTTCTGGGAACGGCAAGGATTGCGGGTGGATTATGTGTATAGAGCAACGGCTTATACATTGTCCCATGCTAGCACCATAAAATCTCATATTTTATCTGCTTTTATATTTGTAACTGTTTTTAACTGCTCTTTAATGTTTCATTTCTTATACTGCACTGTAATTTTTATTCTTGTATTTTAATCGTTTTTATGTAAAGCACTTTGAATTGCCCTGTTGCTGAAATGTGCTATACAAATAAAGCTGCCTTGTCTTGCCTTATCATGCAGCTGCCTAGATTCCCTGAAGCTATGGAGGCACAAAGTTGAAGTACTCCTCTGCCTGGAAAGGTTATTAGGTTATGTTGGACACTGACCTGAATGAGATCTGGGGTTACCACTGCCTCAACTCACATAGCATGCTGACAAGACTGGCTGCTTAAAATCCATTTTTAACTACATGACGAAAGAAACATGGAAATCTGACAGGATTACATTTCACTGGAATTGTGTTTTACATGATTTAATGTCACAAATACATTGATATCAAAAATGATGATTTCAGCAAAAGTATATCTGAACCAGAATCTAACATTTCTCACTCCTGCCCACTACAGAAGGTTTACTTCAGTGATTTGGACTCCACCTAGTGGTACATAATTAACACTTAGCCAACTGTAGGAAAACCAGCTGTCATCTCTCTGTGTCAGCATCATTATGGTCACAGCAAATTCAAAATACCACAACAGCTAAAGGGTCCTGATGTGTGGTTTGTTACTGTCTCGACAAGAGAATAAAATACATAGAATAGCAATGACTGAACATGTTTAGTCTACTTTTGATATTGCAGAGGAAATGAACATTAAAAGGTGTGGGCGGGCTCACAATGGTTTGACCCCACGGAGACCCAGTTGCTCTGAGTCGGATATTTCCTGCTTCCCCGACAAGCCAAACAGGAGCTTCCAGACGGCCTCAATCTACTGGGAATGTTAACATTGGTAACCTGAACAGTACGCAGCAGATGTTCAAATCAAACAAGAGACAGTACATACACACACATCTCAAACATCTTTATGTAAAAAATGTTTTTTATGACAACAAGTCAAACAATAATTCAAATCTTGTCGCATCAGTGTTCACAACAAATAGTGCAGAGCTTGAAACATAACATTATGAAAAGCTTACTGTGTCACTGTTACTGTCTGAGCTTAACTGGGTTTTTGTAAACTTGAATATAACCCGCTATAAAAAAAAAAATTGGTCCTCATTTCTAAGATCAAGACGGTCTTATGTACATGAAGTGAAATTATTTTGGCAAACAGTGTCTTCAGTGGATGTAAACATCAATGACATTCTTGTGACTGTGTAGGCTCAAAACTAAGGCTTTAGTGATCCAAAAACATTTTCTCAACTTCATCCATCCAGTCACATGGAGATTCTTCCTCAAAGTCTCTGTGAACAGAGAAGTAACAGTGTAATACATTTTAAATATGTTTTATATTAGACGTCACATATACAAATTATACAAAAACAGTACATTCCATACATTCTACAGCTATCAAACACAGATTCATACAACCCTAATTCATTATATTTATTAGTATTATTTATAATTAATATTTAATGTGAATTTTGATGCTTATTTTTCCAGGTGCTTCATTGATTTTTTTTGTATTATTGTTTTGCAGCATATGTTTATTTAGAAACTAAAATTGACCTATGATTATCATGTCTTTCCCACCCCATACATCTTTTGTCATAACCAACACATTAGGCATTAGCGTCTTTACAAGATTTGTATGACTAATGACTCCATCAGGGACGTCAATCACCAGGACTTCAGAATAAAACTTAGAAACCTACAGGTATTTCCCTTTTTGTCCTGCTGATGTACTGTACCAGTCAGATTCAATGAAATGTGCCCCTCCTTGGTAATGTCATGTTAAATACAGCCATTAGTCAGGGTTACTTACGTGTCCTCGTCATCAGAGCGAGGCTGCAGACGGTCCTCGTCTAGGACCACTTCAGGCTCGGGACCGTCAGGGTCGTCACCCTGTGGCTGGGAGAGGGGTCCCACCAGAGGGTCCTCACCTGAAAATGGAAACCAAAGGGGACTGTTTATTTCCCCCCCCCTACCAGTGACTGAGTACTCAAGTCCTGGACTCTGACTCCAGTCGCTATTCTCTGGACTCGTGACTCGACTTTGACTCGCGCACTGATGACTTGGACCGGAGGATTTATGAAAGCATTCATGAAATAGGACTCGGAAGTTGGATGACGTTTACTTTTATGTGTAACAGGCAGTGATGGAGTACTCGGGTCCTGGACTCTGGACTCGACTCAGACTCTATCTCAGGTAATGGTGACTCGACTCAAACTATTCTTTGGTGACTCGGACTCGAACACTGGGACTTGAGACTTGACTGGGACTGGACAGAAACACTGCCTGCTACACAGACATATTCCTACCAAGATATAAATGACTATGAAATTTAACGAAAACATTCACATTCGAAGAACTGTGTGTACAGCAAAGTTACTTGAAAACTAGAAAATGCATTTCCTGCAGAAAATGCGTGTGAATGCTGAATAGCTAAATTGCTAAAGCTAAACTGGATTAATAGCTTAGATCTGTAAGAAGAAGTTGAAGTAATGAGAATACTTGGAAAAGTGGGAATGGTTTTAATTAGTATGAATTTTATTGACAAGTTGAATAACACCACTAATGTAAAAAAGATGTGGAATAAATAAAGGTTTTTTTTAAAAGCTAATGCTAAAGCTAAACTGGATTGCTGGTTAAAATGTGAAGAAGGTGAAGTTGTAAGAAATGTGAAAAAGTGATATTTTTTTAAATTAATATATCTTTAAAAGTTGAATAATAGCCATATTGTATAAAAGTTGTAGGTGTTACAACAGTGGCACAGCACTGGCAAGCGCGTGACATATTACTGTCTGTAGTTGCAATTTGACTGTCTGGCGAAAATGCTGCGTCATGCTTACTAATCAGTGGCCATGTTTGTAAACACAGAGGAGATCCCTTTGATCTCTGGTGTTTGTAATCAGCTAACGACCTGTCACCTGTGTCAGACTGCTGACATTAATGAACACTGAGGCCCTGTTTACACGAATACGCTCTCTGGTGAAAACGACAACATATTTTATCAGATGTGCCTTTCGTTTAGACGGTGACGGCATTTTTGGGGCTTAAAAACGCTAAAAAGTGAAACCACCCTCCAGAGTGGAAATTTTAAAAATGCTCCACCGTCGCGTTCCCGTCTAAAAGGGTAAAAACGCACTGTGTGAGTGTGTATATGTGTGTGTGCGGTGTGTGTGTGTTCCGTGTGTGTGCGGCGCATGTGTGTGTGTGTGTGTGTGTGTGTGTGTGTATATGTGTGTGTGTGTGTGTGTGTGTGTGTGTGTGTGTGTGTGTGTGTGTGTGTGTGTGTGTGTGCGTGCGTGTGTGTGCGTGTGTGTGTGTGTGTGTGTGTATTGTTTGGAGCAATAACTCCACCTCCTCGTCTGTCCAGACAAAATTGTCAGCTTTTGTTGTTGGCTTCGCGCTAGGGAGAGGAGAGGAGGAGAGAGGAGGAGGAGGAGAGGGAGACAAGTAGAAGGAAGGTTCTACACAGGCGCGCGGACTTGGTGGATCACATTTCACACATTTGCATGCAGATTTCCCCCCCACAACGCTCGTCTAAACGCAGAATAAAAAGTGAGAACCAACGCCACTTTTGCGTTTTCTCTTCAGATCGTTTCCGTCTAAACATAGCCTGAGAGCGACCTGTGAAAGAAAGGCTCAGCAGCCTAAACTTATAGGTGGCATAAGTGAAATGACCTCATCTTCGGCGCGGCAAGTCCTTTGGGAACGTATTGATATAAAATCTATGTGGAAAAATTTAAAAAATGTGGGCATATCAGCGATTCAAAAAAGTGGTTCGCTGTGCCTTTGCGTGGAAATGTCAAGGTCAAGGATGTTTAACATGGGCAGCGAATGGAGGAAGATTTGGAAGTGTTGTCATTTGTAAGCTCACCAAGCAAACTGTATAAGTCCTATTGCTTAAATGAGCACATTGGCTGAAAGTAGGCAAGCATACCAACGTTTTGATGTATATATGTTGTATGACAAGGAAAAATTGTGGGCGTGATAGCAAGTTATAGAGAAGGGACTAAGATGATTTGTTTAAGGCTGCGTGCTCTAGCGATAACATCACCCACAGTCACGCAATACCCATTATAAGCTTCCTGAAAGGAACACTAAACTTAAACTTAATTTTCACAAAAACTGTTAAAGATATCAAACTGCTGAGATAGAGCCCAATAGCTGAAGTTTTTGTGAATGGTTTAAAGTTTAACTGGTGTCTGTAGGTAAAAGTATGAAGTAGGAGTAGCATTTTGAAGTAGATGAGGATTTGAAACCTGCTCTCACTGACATTAATTGTAAAAATTTAAATAAAAAAAGCTTAATATTTTAAAAAGTATAAATATCAGAACAGATGTTGAAGAAGTAGCATTATGTGCTTAAAGAGCTGAACATTTTGATATTTGAATGCTGAATCAGCATTCACACAATAATTTGTATTCAGACATACACCAACCTCCTGTGTTTATTAAAAAGGTGCTGAAGGCTCTGCTCAGCTGGGCCTTCTCCAACAGACTCAGAAGCTTCTCAGGAGGATCCCTGCCCCATCGTCTCCTCTGCCTGCTGGCTTCTGGCGCCTCTGACACACCGGGAAACACAGGGATACAGCTCATACAGTATTTCATTCTCCAAACTTTAGTTTAGTCAAAAATTTGAAAGTGAAAACACTGCTGCTGCTATCATACTTCCATGAGTCGAACCTGTGAGGGTCTGGCTAGTTGATGTCATGCTGTCAGATGAGACGAGGCTGGCATTGGCCAACATCTGCAGCACAGTATCTGATGGCTGAGTGGCCCATTGCTTCCGAGGACCCGGCTCTCTGCTTTCACAGTGGGCTTCAGGTAACTCCACGCCTGAGGTAAAGGGTTACTTAGGATCATTTTGTTGTTATATTTCTTGTATTCAAGAGAGTCCTGACAAGGACATCATCTACTCTGTAGATGGTGCATGCATAAAACACAAAGAGCAAGAAGAGAAAAATATATCAATAAACAAAGGAAAATGTAAATGTTGCTACAAGAGATGTTCTAGCAGAGAGCAATGAAGAGGTGCTCATGATCATAAATATTAGTTTCAGTTGCAACATGAATGGATTATTCATTTTTACTATTGCTTTTAGCGCCAATTGCTCCTTCCTTTACCTTTCTCAGGTTTTCATAAAATAAAATATCTAAAAGTATTATAGAAATAACAGAGGATACTTTTCATGTTTTGGGTATGGCTCTGTTGAGTAGATTTAGCTCAGTCCTGTCCGAATTATCAAAACTTTTATTGTGTTTTTATATAGTTTGAAAAAATAGAATAAAATCATGTAACATATTTGGCATTTTTTCACTGACAACCACATGTAGGTTCCCACCAGTCTTCGCAAAAATATCTGCGATGATTGCATCAGTATATCCTTTTTTCATGACGATATTGTTAACTTTGACCTGGACTCTACCTTCAGATGTTGATGTTTTCATTAAACTCTTCTCTCTCAGAAAATTAGCCACCTTCTTTCCCTCTTCTCTATCCCATCGACCCGGACGCCTCCTCTGTGCCTGCATCTCTAGCGCCTGTAAAAGATGAAAAGCACTGCAGAAAATCAAACGCATAACATGAGCTCCGTGGCCATCTGAACTAACAGCATCTGGTCAAAGGTCAGATTCCACATAGGCTCACCACAGCTGGGGAAACTGTGTAAGAGTTTAAATTCCCACTTTGACACCCTGTTGTGATAGTATGTCGCACTGATGGATGAGCAGCCATAAAACCACTTCAGGTTCAACTGTTTGAGCGGCTGTCACCATGCAGGAAGCTCAACTGCAGTGAACAGCACTTGTAAGAGCACATGTGTCTGTACCTGGGAGGGCAGATGTGCACGCAGGAGTCTGGAAACCCGGTGAGAGGTCAGGATGGTGTGCAGGGATGGCCTGTCTTTTGGGCTTGTCTTAAACATCTGCTTGACCAAATACTGCAGCTCGTAGGGCAGGTGATTGGGGAGGGGAGGGTACGCACCCCGACACACCTTAAGAATCAGGCTCTTCCAGCTGGCTGCCTGGAACTGGACACAAGAACCAAACCACACCGCAACATCTGAGCCACAAAAAATACACAGCAGATAATCTAACTCAGCTGAAGATACTGGGCCTCCATCATTCCACACAAGTATTTCATACAATGATTCATTGACAATATTTGGAGAGAGGCCCAGAGTCAAACCCGTGGAACATGGAGAGATGAGGGAGGGGAAGTACCGGGTGTCGCAGGGTGCAGAGCTCGTAGAGAACGCAGCCCAGAGACCACACATCACTGCAGAACACATAAACATAGAGATGCTTATTCATTCACACCAGACATTCGTCATGTATTGTACTGGCACAGTCAAAAAGATACACGACTGATTGACCCACGCATGTGTTACATAATCACTGCTGAGCTGAGAACACAGACTGTTTTGAAAACTCCTCATTGTTGGTGCATTTATTGAAACTCCAACGTCCAAGACTGGTTAATAAAAAGCATTGTGTTCACAAGCTATGTTAATGGAAGGGAAACTCTAAGCAAACATGGAAATTGAGCAAAGATCATGGGATTGTTTTTGCAGTTAAAAAGTCTATCTGTTGTCTGTTTGGCCAATGAATGACATCAAGTCTCAGATATCAGATTGTCCCTTCAAAGTAATATCGACAGGAGATTTGAAAACTGTTTGTGCTCCTAACTATGCAATAATAATGTAAAGAAAACAGAGCCTATACAGTATGGCTGTATTTTCTATTCATTTTAGCAATGTGGTACACTGTCTGCATGTGCACTACCTCCAACGTATTATTCAAAACAGATATACTGGAATATCATAAAAGTGCATTATTGGTTTTGTACAAACATTACATATGGTAACGCCCCGTATACAGATATCTAACTTTTGATTCCATGTGTACCTGTCTTGTCTGTTTCTTGTTAGGCTAAATTTTGCCTAATGGGGATTGACATTGTAATTTTTCTGCACATATGGTCAATCCATCTAAGGGTTTAAGTAAAATAACACATGCACATTCTGCAGATATCTTATACATCTCGCATTGCTAGACCTATGTCCACAGCGCTGTGTCAGCGTTAGTGTATGGTCTGGATGCACAAGTTAACATCCTGGGATAGGGGGAAAAAAGCTCTGGCTCCTTTGTATTTCTTTAAACCAATCACATTCGTCTTGAGCAGTGCTAAGGCGAGGATGCAGCGACGATGCTCTTGCAAAATAGATAGTAAAGAGACACGTACATCTGCACACACAGACTGCACATCCGATAAGGCCGACCTAAATGCATCAACATACGCCTGGACACTGTCTGTATATGCATATGGCACATTTTACGGATTATATGTATCCATATAGTTATATCTATTCATATATCAGCTTTATGTTCGCCTGTGTTGTTCTTCTATATTTGGGGGTATACAGTTTTTGCCATATCCAATAAATACTTCCTGTCGCAATGACCCAATTTTCCGCACATGGATATTGATCCAAAGTCATAAAGCTTGTCCTTTTGGTTTTTATATTGTTGTCTTTTCAATTATTTGTACTTGCATATTTTTCTTGCGCTCCTGACAGCAAATCAACTTTCTCATCTGGCATAATAAAGCGACTGAACTGAACTAAAGGTTTCAATTCATTTTCATTTGATCTTGTGGCATACACAATGCAGAAGCTGGCTAAACAAACATGGTAACATACCTCTTATTGTTGTATGGCTTATTGTCCCAGATTTCTGGAGCCACATAATATGGCGTCCCAACATATGTATGAGCGTATGCCTTTGAGCTGCAACACAATTACAAAAATAATCAGAAATGTAACACTCAACATCCAGCACTGAGCATTGACTTTAAAAAAAAAAGGAAAACTATAAATGTATGCCTTTTTCTTCCTGTACCTGTTCAGAATACACGCTGAGCCAAAATCCCCGAGCTTGATTGTCCCATTATCTGTCAGGAAAATGTTCTGGGTAGGGAAATGAAAGAGAAGTGATGACTTAACATGAAGCAAAAAATAAGAGCAGCCAACCATGGCAAAATGCTGATATTATGCACAAGTGGGAGATAATGTTGTGATCTTATCTCGATCTTATCATTTCACTCCACAGCGCTCACTCTGATGAGATTTTATCAACACAGCATCCAACCAACAAACTCAATTATCGACTTCCTGTTCGGATTCAGGGAACAACAAAGAAAATCTGAACTTCCTCATGAGTTCATAATGTCTGTTCTATGTATCTATGTATGTAACCTGTTTTAAAACATAAAATCAACTCTATTACCATGTATAGTCATTCTAAACTGTAATGTCTAGAGACTACTATACTAGCGGTGCAAGATATATCGACTCAATATCGTTATCGCAATATATTGAAAGTGTTGCAATAAGTATGCAATATTTAGTTTATTTTGTGGAGCGCTGCGTCCCGTCCGTTGGCTGTGTGGCTTAGTTGTGTTCGATTTAGAGCTTGAAACGCTGTAATGATCATGTTTCATTGGCCAGTTACCGTGCCACTTGCACATGTCAGTGCACGTCAGCGCACGGGTCCACTACGTGACAAAACCTATGTAACGTACCATGTGTGTGCATATTTCAACAGTGACAGTGGAAGTGAAGAAATAGATAGAGACAACAAAATGGAACGAATCAGAGAAGCAAAAGAAAAGTTGTGTCCTGTTCTCTTCATTGATATATTTTATACTGTCCAACCAGTAAAACATGTCCTGTTCTCTTTATATATTAATTTTATACTGTCCAACCAGTAAACATGTCCTGTTCTGTAGACATGGTCCTTATTTATTTATTTATTTATTCATGTTGGACCAGTCCAATATGACAGTCAGTTGAAATAAACCTTGTGTTGTAAGAAAACCTGTTTAATTTGTTATGAATCTATTTTGATGTGTTTCCCAGTAACTTTTGTAATTTTACATATGTTTAAAAATATCAAAATTAATATTGATATTGCAATATCACATTTTGTCAATATCGTGCAACCCTATATACTATACCTTGGACTTCAGATCTCTGTGTAAAACCCGTTTATCATGGATATGCTGTGCGCCAGCACACATTTGAGCAAACCACCTCAAGATCTGGAAATAAAATAATTCAATGAAATAATAAAAAATAATAAGAGGAACAAAACAGGTTAGGATAGGATAAAAGTGTTAGTTGCAGGAAGTTGAGGCCTACATCATCAACACAGAACTGCATAGTTTTCTGTTGCTGGATCCTCTGGAGCAGGTCTCCTCCACTGCAGTACTCCATAACGATACACAGGAGGTCATCAGCTGGACAAACACAATCACACTGCCTTTTCCCACAATCCAAATAGTAATAATAACTGTATGTCTTGTAATAAGAGAGTTAGGTTTGTGAATACCTTCCAATGCCTCCCTGAAGGCCACAATATTAGGATGTTTCATTCTAGACAGCAGGATGGCTTCTCTCCTCCAATTCTCCAATTTGGAGTGATTCTATAAAAATGCAAATACAAGCATGGATGCATTCTCTATTATGTAAAAACAAACAGTTTCCACGTCTCTGTGTAGACAACAATCTGGTACAGGTTATCAGCACAGAGCAAATAACATTTCCATATCACACCCCAGGCTATAACATTGTTTTCTAGTCAGCAGCAACATGGTGGTGCAAATCCAGCATGTTTTTGTTTAATTCACTATTTTATTACACAGTAATATGCTCCCCCCGGAGAGGCTTGCTGCGTAGGGGGATCCGGTTACCTGTTCCACCACACAGCACAGGTAGGAAGCTCACAGGTGAGGATTAAGCTACAGTAGCAGAATATATTTGTTTGCACATACCTTTGGCAGCTGGATTTCCTTGACCACATAGTTCTCCTGACTGCTTTTACACCGGGCTAACAAAGCCCGACCGAAAGAACCCTCACCGACGACTTTCTGGATTAGGTATCTCTCCATAGAGCTCCTTCATAAATCACAATAAAGAGACCACAACGGACAAACACAACAACTAATCTAGCTACAACAGACTGGGCCGGGATTAAAGCGAGAAGAGTGTCTTGTTTTGCTCTTCGTGCTCAAACTGAGACATTTACAACGTGTAATAAAAGACTAATGCACCTAAAAAATTCTACCTGGGACTCGTGTGGTTTGTTTGGTCGCTACTTCCCTATTATTGTATGACGTAGGGCGAGACAGCATGACCTGTACTGCGCGGCGTGGCCGCTAGATGACGGTAGATTGTTATCTCTAAATCTTAGAGACCATAGAGTTACCATACCGACTACATTAGGCCTACTGTTATAATAATTTGTCCTAGCAGTCTAGTTTCATATTAAAACGCTCTGTATTCAAGTGCTTATATAAGCCTAATGTATTATCTTTAAACGTTTCCACTTTTACTCTATGCATATGTTTTTCATTCCGTTCATTCAAGTTTTAGTTGTCCTACGTTAGGACTTTCACAGAGCCCGGATAGCTCAGTCGGTAGAGCATCAGACTTTTAATCTGAGGGTCCAGGGTTCAAGTCCCTGTTCGGGCGTTAATATTTTTAAACAGCTTTAGATGAAGACCGGGACCAAACTAAATAAAGTTGAAACTTGCAGTTAAAAACATTCTACCGCTCTGACAACAAGTAAAGTTGCTGGGCTAACACAATCGGTGGTGGAGGTGGTACAGAAGAGTGCTTCCTCATCTGGCACAAGTCTGTTCACATCCGTAAGATATCACATTATGAGACGATGTGTTTGACTGTATCACAGTGCAACGATAATGTAAAACTGACATTCTGCAAGGACATTCTGGAGCCGATCCAAGCTGATCATCGGGCGAGAGGCGGGGTACACCCTGGACATGCATGTCGCCAATATATCCTAGAGCTGACACATAACCCTTCACTGCAATTTATAGCGTTAATTCCGAGGTAACCTTGCCTACATGTCTTTGGACTGTGGGAACATGCAAAGTCGCCCACACTGGAAGAACATGCAAACTCCACACAGAACAGCCGTGGGTTCAGTTGGTTCAAATCCACTGTCCGTCACAGCAGTGAGCTCTTCACTTCACATTATATCATCTAATTCGAATGTAAATCACTGCAAACGCCAGCTGGGGATTTTCACATGGTAAAATCACAAGTCCTACACACAAATAATTGTAGTTTTAGAATAAAGAAAACATATTAAAAAATATATACACACATATAAATACACATTTTGTTATTGGGAAGACCCTCATACAATTTCATTGACTCGAAATTCGACATTTGATTTTACCGATTCAAGTTTTAAAGGATCAGTAAATTCTGTTCTACAAATAAAACCTCGATAAACTGAGAGTGAAAGCATTTTTGGTGCCCTACATCTATAGTTTCTAAACTAGGCCTACATTTTTAACCCCAAATAGCAGTTGAGCATCATCTTCTGTGAAGTGTAACAAAGTGTTTGTTTGTATAATGGGCTAAAGTACAATAATTCAATTCAATTTCAATTCAATTTTATTTATAGTATCAAAACATAACCAGAGTTATCTCAGGACACTTTACAGAGAGTGTAGGTCTAGACCACACTCTATAATTTACAAAGACCCAACAATTCTAGTAATTCCCCCAAGAGCAAGCATTTAGTGCAACAGTGGCGAGGAAATCTCCCTGTTAGGAAGAAACCTCAGACAGACCCAGGCTGTGATGAATAGTGGCAGCAATAGTCGCAATAAAGATAATGGAACAGTGACTAGAAATAGTAGTTGTACTAGTTCATGGCATAGCAGGGCACTGCAAGGCGTCACGGGATGTAGCATGGCACAGCAGAGCATAGCAGGACGTAGCAGGATGCAGCAGGACGCAGCAGATTTTGGTGCCTCCCTAATCCAAGGAAATATGCTGTTCAAAAACATAAGGACTCTAGGGAATAAGCTCCCCAGAGTTAGCATTTCTGGGACACACAGATGGAAAGAGAGAGGAGAGAGAAGCTCAGTGTGTCAAAGGAAGTCCCCCGGCAGTCTAAAACTATAACAGCATAATTAAGAGAGACAGGTTAAGGAGAGGAGCCTGGTCGGGCTAGAACTCTCCCCAACTGGATCAGGCTGTATTGGCCTGCCTCCCTCTATTTTTATTATATTATTGATTATATGGTAAATTAATCTGACGACTATGAAGAGAGCAGGTGGGCCGGGTTAGGCGGACGCTGCAACTCCTCACTCCCTAACTATAAGCTTTATCAAAGAGGAGAGTTTTAAGTTTATTCCTAAATGTGGTGACGGTGTCTGCCCCCCGAACCCAGACTGGAAGCTGGTTCTACAGGAGAGGAGCCTGATAGCTAAAGGCTCTGGCTCCCATTTTACTTTTAGAGACTCTAGGAACCACTGTCGGGCTGTTTGTTTGAGTGTGCTATTTCACATGTCAAACTATAGGCCTATCTAATCATTCATTACTGGTTATTAAATATTAAATATAGAATCCAAAGGAATTTGTGCAAGTGTGTATGTGCGTGCATGCGTGTGTGTGTGTGTGTGTGTGTGTGAGAGAGAGAGAGCTTTAATCACAAATTAACAAAACATTTAATGTGTAGACAAAGATCATGTTTTGTCAAACACGAGCATTTCTGTAGCTGTTTGTGGTGCTGAGAGAGCATTTAAATGCAAAATGCTTTTTGGTACTTGTCAGATGGTGTGCCACTTCTCTTCTAATATGTGTTGACAGATGACTGACATTAAGCAGCTGTGGAGCAATACAAATTAAAACTGAATGACATTAAGAACCTTTAGTGTAGAGGTTTCTCAATCCTGGGATCGGGCCCCCATGCGGGTCTCCTTGACATTCAGAGTGATTTCTAAGACTTGTTTATTCATATTTGTTTTGGCCAGTTTTAAAGATATCATCACATCTTCTACATTCAGCTAGGGCTGGAGCGGTTCCTTGGGTAACTCAAGTAAATTGATGCAAATTCTTTGCACAAAGCTTTGTTTAATCCATAAAACTACAGTGCCTTGCGAAAGTATTCGGCCCCCTTGAATTTTTCGACCTTTTGCCACATTTCAGGCTTCAAACATAAAGATATAAAACTGTAATTTTGTGTGAAGAATCAACAACAAGGGAGACACAATCATGAAGTGGAACGAAATTTATTGGATATTTCAAACTTTTTTAACAGATAAAAGACTGAAAAATTGGGCGTGCAAAATTATTCAGCCCCTTTACTTTCAGTGCAGCAAACTCTCTCCAGAAGTTCAGTGAGGATCTCTGAATGATCCAATGTTGACCTAAATGACTAATGATGAAAAATAGAATCCACCTGTGTGTAATCAAGTCTCTGTATAAATGCACCTGCTCTGTGATAGTCTCAGAGGTCCGTTTAAAGAGCAGAGAGCATCATGAAGAACAAGGAACACACCAGGCAGGTCCCAGATACTGTCGTGGAGAAGTTTAAAGCCGGATTTGGATACAAAACGATTTCCCAAGCTTTAAACATCCCAAGGAGCACTGTGCAAGCGATAATATTGAAATAGAAGGAGTATCAGACCACTGCAAATCTACGAAGACCCGGCCGTCCCTCTAAACTTTCAGCTCATACAAGGAGAAGACTGATCAGAGATGCAGCCAAGAGGCCCATGATCACTCTGGATGAACTGCAGAGATCTACAGCTGAGGTGGGAGACTCTGTCCATAGGACAACAATCAGTCGTATACTGCACAAATCTGGCCTTTATGGAAGAGTGGCAAGAAGAAAGCCATTTCTTAAAGATATCCATAAAAAGTGTTATTTAAAGTTTGCCACAAGCCACCTGGGAGACACACCAAACATGTGGAAGAAGGTGCTCTGGTCAGATGAAACCAAAATCAAACTTTTTGGCAACAATGCAAAACGTTATGTTTGGCGTAAAAGCAACACAGCTCATCACCCTGAACACACCATCCCCACTGTCAAACATGGTGGTGGCAGCATCATGGTTTGGGCCTGCTTTTCTTCAGCAGGGACAGGGAAGATGGTTCAAATTGATGGGAAGATGGATGGAGCCAAATACAGGACCATTCTGGAAGAAAACCTGATGGAGTCTGCAAAAGACCTGAGACTGGGACGGAGATTTGTCTTCCAACAAGACAATGATCCAAAACATAAAGCAAAATCTACAATGGAATGGTTCACAAATAAACATATCCAGGTGTTAGAATGGCCAAGTCAAAGTCCAGACCTGAATCCAATCGAGAATCTGTGGAAAGAACTGAAAACTGCTGTTCACAAACGCTCTCCATTCAACCTCACTGAGCTCCGGCTGTTTTGCAAGGAGGAATGGGCAAAAATGTCAGTCTCTCGATGTGCAAAACTGATAGAGACATACCCCAAGCGACTTACAGCTGTAATCGCAGCAAAAGGTGGCGCTACAAAGTATTAACTTAAGGGGGCTGAATAATTTTGCACGCCCAATTTTTCAGTTTTTTATCTGTTAAAACAGTTTGAAATATCTAATAAATTTCGTTCCACTTCATGATTGTGTCCCACTTGTTGTTGATTCTTCACAAAAAATTACAGTTTTATATCTTTATGTTTGAAGCCTGAAATGTGGCAAAAGGTCGAAAAGTTCAAGGGGGCCGAATACTTTTGCAAGGCACTGTATATACAGTCCATTGTCTTCTCCTTGTTGGTGTTATACGGCAGCCAGCATCTGCATTGCTGCCACCAGAACTCACTGTGTTTTGCACAGATAATTATAACCTAATAATGTCACACAATTTGGAATGCAATATGGGGAAGAGAGAGAACACAGCGAGGCGCAAAGAGGACAGGCCAGAGAAAGTGACAGAAAGTGTCCAAAGTTTGGGATCATTTCAATTCCACGGAGCGGACCCGACATAACGTTAACGTTAGCATTTAGCGTACATTTATATGATTGCTAGTTATGTTCAGAGTTGCTCATCTGGCGGATGAACCACACTGCAGTGACACAGAGCTGGTTAGCTGATTAACTTAGTTGTTGATTTTAAGAGACCTGTCTTATTTTCTCTTATGTATATTATTGCTCTTTAATAAAGCAAAAGCATTTCTTTTCTGATGACTTGATTAATCAAATGACAATTTATCATTTAAAACTATGTATTTCCTGACAAGATGAAAGTAGCTAATGTCATCCCGTTGTATAAATCTGGTGACTCACATATTTTCGATAATATGTGATAGACCGGTATCCTTGCTTTCTCAGTTCTCAAAAATACTTAAAAAATTATTTATCACAAGGCTAGATAATTTCATTGATAAAAACAATTCACCAATGGACAGTCAGTATGAATTCAGATCTAGTAGATCAACGTCTATGGCACTAATTGAGTTAGTAGAAAGATTAACAAATTGTATTGAAAACAAAAACTATGCAGTGGGGTTTTTCATTGATCTAAAAAAAGCATTTGATACTGTTGATCATAAAATCCTGTTAAAAAAAATGGAATGGTATGGCATCAGAGGTGGGGCCTATAAGTGGATAAAAAACTATATTGAAAACATGAGTCAGTTTGTTCAAATTGGTAATCACCGGTCAGTGAGCCTTAGTACCTCCTGTGGCGTTCCACAGGGGTCAGTATTAGGCCCGAAACTGTTTATCCTCTACCTAAATGACATTTGTAAAGTATCAAATGTACTAAAATTAACTGTTTCTGCTGATGACGTGGGGATGACTTGCAGCAGTTGCCTATGTCATAAAATCGGTTATTATTTACATCTCTATAACATAGTCTACATCCACGACGTTCCACTTCCGGGATTGCTCTCGTTCTGCCGGACATTCAGCCAAATGTCAGTCTTTTTGGATGTCCATTTTCGGATGTCCTGTTTTCTTCCGCTTTCTTTGTGTTGGCGTTCTAACCTCCGGTGGATTTGTGAGGACTATGGTTAACTGCTCCTCAGATCTCTGCAGGGTAAATCCAGACAGCTAGCTAGACTATCTGTCCAATCTGAGTTTTCTGTTGCACAACTAAAACAAACTTTGAACGTACACTTTCCACCAAACCAAGTTCCTTCCCGAGGCTATTTTGCAGAGGCACCGTGGCTCCGCTCCACGCTTAGCACCACCTAAGTCGATTGTGATTGGTTTAAAGAAATGCCAAAAAACCAGAGCACGTTTTTCTCTCATCCCGGAATGCTGTGTGGACTAGACAGACCCTCCTCCACAGCACTGTTGAGGAAGGTCTGGCAATGCGAGACTACTCTTAATGTAAAAAAATCTTGATGTCTTGCCAATCTAATTTCTAAGAGAAGGTTAAATTTTATTGAAAGCCATCAAATGGTCCTTAATGGGGGCGGTTGGAAATCCACTGCCTGAGAAGGTGAATACTTAAGTCCATCAGAGGCCCATTAAAATAACTATGTAGGATATGGGATAATGTCTCATTGCCTAGGTGACACATTTAAGTGTAAGGCAAATTAAGATGTCAATGCTAAATCTTCGAATGTATGTATGTATCCTGTGAGAAATTACATAACTAAAATGATATAGAGCAACAATTGTGTTCAGTTATGCCATTGATATAAAGAGCCAGCTCATTGAGGTAACATTAAAGATGTAGCCAGGTTCCAAATAACTGGATCACATCTTGAAATTGTTCAACGATTCAAATAATTGGGAAAGGAATAATCAGGCTATTAAAGATGGACATCAAAGAAACAAAACTGTAATTGATTGTGCCGTGTCAGTGTAGCCGCCTTGTGAATGGTGAAAGTCACTTTGTGGAATGATCCAAAGTTATAACAGAGGTTTTAGCACCATTCTTAACCCGAGAGCATATGTTGATCCCTACGTAATTATCTCGGACACTGTCACCTTGTCCCTCTGTTTCAGTTCACTGTCTTCAGAGCTGTTAAACGGTTTATCCTTCACAGGCTTTGGGGATGTATCAGGCTGCCTTTTCTCCTTTTAATTTATTTAGTTACTACGTTTTTAG
Organism: Zingel zingel; assembly: GCA_023566125.1. Lineage (NCBI taxonomy): Eukaryota > Metazoa > Chordata > Actinopteri > Perciformes > Percidae > Zingel > Zingel zingel. The sequence goes on along the minus strand of CM042316.1, from coordinate 5,574,997 downwards.
AGACAACAGTTACAGTTTACTAATGCAGAGGAAACCTGCCAGATGTATTATGTATTCACAGATATGATGACATCACCATGTTAGCGGGTTACAGCTTCTACAGCAGTTTGAGAGAGCTCAGCAGCACATGTACTGTACCACACCTACAGGAAGGAGGAAAAGACAAAAACAATATGATCATCAGTTACCTAATAAAGCTCTAGTTAAACAGCTTTAATCCTTACTGGAATGCATCAAAGTCTGGACCTGTGTGGGGTTGGATATTGGACTGTTGTTAAAGAAGGAGGCCTCTGAATTTTTTGAGGGATGATGAGGTAAACATAAGCAAGGCAAGGCAGCTTTACTTGTATAGCATATTCCAGCAACAAGGCAATTCAAAGTGCTTTCAATAAAGCATTAAAGCTATAGTGCGTAGTTTCTGCCGCACCCATGATGCATTCTAAGAAATGACAACAAAACTGTCAGCGCGTCCACGTGATACAAGCCTTCCGTGACCGCGCTTCTTTAAAGAAAGGCAGCATCAAAAAGAAAAGTCTTCAGTCTTGATTTAAAAGAACTGAGAGTTACAGCTGACCTGCAGTTTTCTACATAATACATAACATACATATTATCTACTGATTCTCTAACAGTTTACAAAAGAGACATACGACTAAAAAAATTGAACAAATACTTAAAAAAAGACAAGACATTCATTTCTGACAGTGAGTTACCACATTCCCTGTGACAACATGTCATACGCTAGTACTCCATTGATATAATTACTAAGGTACTTTTTGTGTTCATGTGATATATACTCCAATACTCCAGTACAGAGACTTGTGAGGTATTGTTGATACATTTACCACAGGACCGTACCACATGCAGAATAAGAGAACCTGAGCTACATTCCTGTGGTAGATGTCCCAAAATTCCAAACAAATCTCTCAGTCCCACAGGAAAATGTCAGATGCCAGAGGAAAATGTCACAGGAACACAAAAAGTACTAGAGTAAGTTACCTCAAAACCTCGGGGTACCAGTAAAGCAGAACATACGGTATTTTACCTCTGGAAAAGTCTTGTTGCGGTGTCCACTTGTTCTTGAGAAAAACATATTTAGCTCTTTAAATGCCATGCTATGCTATTGAGTGCTGGACATTAGCGTGCAGTGGGTTTATCACAATTAGAAATACCCGTGGAGGGATCTTCACCTGCAGTTAAACAAAGACTGTGACTTACTTCGTGAGGGCCTGTCTTAGTTTAACATGTCTCAAAATCTCTTAATAATAATATCCGTTGGGTTAAAGTAACTTTTCAAAAACAGCAGTTTAAATTTCGGTCCATAGTTACTGAGGATTACGGGATCAAGGCTGGATTATTAAAGAGGAGCTGAACTACTGTTAGCTTGACCCTGGATATGATAATACTAGTGTCCAGAGAGCTGTTAAGCACTGATAAGATGCTGCGATTAAATGTAACAAAGACCTCCCTGAAGAGCTCAGCTGGGACAACATTTTGGGGACAGGTGATGAACTTCATATGACTAACATCTCTTTAAAAACGTGATAGGAAAATAAGTTTAAAACAGCAGCAGATTTGGAAACCATTGCTCACAAGCTTTTGGTGAAGGATAAAAGAATCAGCATGTTTCTCCTGGGAGGATCGTGTTTGGCAGAGGCTTGATAGCAAGAGATGATTACACTGAACAGTAACGTTGGTGTTGTGGCAATTATTAGATAGGAACTCAAAGAATGCTGCTCTTGCATCTTCTCTGCATATATCTCACACTACAGTAGGTCTTCCATAGGGTCCTGGAATATTTGCACTCTCTTAATTGTCTGTCATGTTCATGCTCTATAGGGGTTTATGTTCCCGGAGAAAAGAGAAGGCGGCAAAGCATTTTATTTTTTTATTTTTTTTAAACTATAGTGCTACAGAACTCAATTCAGGGACTCCATTCAGCACTGAATGGAAACTGTGCTATCTCTGCAAGCTTTGAGAAGCTCACAATGTTTGTTGTTTCTTTAAGACTGTGCCCAGATGTATGATTTCAGTTCTTGTTACTTTGTGTCTTCAGGACTCACCCAGGCTTAGAAAAAAAATGATACTGCCTGCGTTTTTAACTTTAACTGAAGTGGCTTGAAAGGCCATGCCAGCCAGCTTCCTAGAGTTTTTCACTGATGCTAGCTGCACACAGGGAAGACATCTGTGGGAGGATACCAAAGCCTTTTCACTCCTGCTTCTTTCCTCCCATCCATCCCTCAGCGCCACTCTTCTCTTGCTAGTAAACAACTGGGGGAGACAATGGAATGAAGTGGTGAAGAGAAGGAGTAAGGTAACATGGAGGCCATTTGGGATTTGGATGTTTATTACTTCTCTATCATGAAAAATTGACATCTGTTATTGATGAACTGGTCCAGACACATAGCCCATAGGTTTATTTCTGATGTCTGAGAAGGTAGCTCAAATTAGCTTTTGAAAGCTGATAGAAAAATAGAAAACAACTGCTGAGACATCTAATTGGGTCTAGTCACGGGGCAACATGCTTAAAACTTTAGAGGGCAACACAGAAGTAGACGTCTGTCCTGTGTGATTTTATGTCCATTTTAAATACATAGATATTAGTATGTCTTGCATTGTTTTGTCTGTATTTTCTTGTTGATTTCTGAGTTTTGCAATTTAAAGTGGCCATAGTATGCTCATTTTCAGGTTCATAATTGTAATTTGAGATTGTATCAGAATAGGTTTACATGGTTTAATTTTCAAAAAACACCATCTTTTTGTTGTACTGCCCATTGCTGCAGCTCCTCTTTTCACCCTGTGTTCAGGTCTCTGTTTTAGCTACAGAATGAGACCTCTCACTGCTGTAACATCTTTGTTGTCAGTCGCACATGCTCAGCAGCTAGGTTTAAAAAAAGAAAAGAATGATGGCTGAAAAAAAACTATTGGGAGTCCCCAGCATAGCTCCACCTTCCTTGAGGATGTAATCAGCCAGAATTGGAAACACCTGTGTGCATGGCCTTTAACAGGTAAACAGTGGCACTAAACCGGTAATATTGAGGAGACTGACATTTTGTCTTATTAAAATGTGTACCCTCAGTATGAGGATGATCTTTTCTTGAGTTCAATCAAACTACTAATTTAGAACTCTACTAACCGCTGCTGCCGTCGTTTCCCTGTATGTGAACTAGTGAAGTGAATTTGAGCTGTGATCCATACAGTATATCTCTCCCTGTCTGTGAGCTGTGAGTAACAGCCTCCGATCATTTATGTTGATGTAGGTTTCCTGATGTATGTTATCATGAATTCCCATTTCCCTGTCCATATGAACGCAATAATTAACATACACCTTTAAGTACAGTGGGGACTTGTAAAGCACAGTAATGCAGAACAGAATATGTGGGTGGAGTTTCATTTTAAATCAATAATATTGAGACTTTAAAGAATGTTGGCCTAAACGACTCCACTTTCTGGACACACAGTTTGTATTCTAGTTAATGTGAAACACCTGTTACTTACAGTAGTTATTATGCTGCGTATACTTTAGTACTTAGTACTTCTTTTTCATTTTACAGTTATAGCTGAAGAGGGACAGAAAATTGGGGGAGAGACAGGGGGGATGACCTGCAGCAAAGGGCCTCGGGTTGGATTCGAACTCCGGTCGCTGGCAAGGACTGAGCCTACAGTGCTGTTCATGAGTTTAGGATGCTAAAGTTGACTAAAAAGAGGAACAAAAAAAATCATCTTTTGGAAATGGATCTTAATGCCTTAAATTTTGGAAAAATCCAACCTTTAAGGAAACTAATTTTCTTTGTGAATGAATAATGCATTTTAAATAAATAAATGTTCTTCCTTAAAATACAGGGGGAATAAGTGAGTACACCCCTATGTTAAATTCCCATAGAGGCAGGAAGATTTTTTTATTTTTAAAGGCCAGTTATTTCATGGATCCAGGATACTATGCATCCTGATAAAGTTCCCTTGGCCTTTGGAATTAAAATAGCCCCACATCATCACATCCCCTTCACCATACCTAGAGATTGGCATGGTTTTATTTCAGTTAGCCTAATAGCTGGTTTGATTTGCATAGAGATGATTTTATGGAAAGTACCCCATGCCAATCTCTAGGTATGGTGAAGGGTATGTGATCATGTGGGGCTATTTTGATTGCAAAGGCCAAGGGAACTTTATCAGGATGCATCCTGGATCCTTGAAATAACTGGCCTTTAAAAATCTAAATCTGCCTGCCTCTATGGGAATTTAACATAGAGGTATGTATACTTATGCCCCCTGTATTTTAAGGAAGAACATTTATTTATTTATTTATTTATTTATTTATTTATTTATTTGATACATTACTTATTCACAAAGACAATTGGTGTCCTTAAAGGTTGGATTTTTCCAATTTCTTTTTTTAATTAAGGCATTAAGATCAATTTCCAAAAGATGTTTTTTTTTTTTATTCCTCTTTTTAGTCAACTTTAGCATGGGTTCTTTAACTCATGAGCAGCACTGTACATATAACAGTTAATTACTCCACTGCCAGTATATTCACATTTATTACACAACAAAATAACTGCTGCTGAGGAGTGACATATCACTATTTTGCTATAAAGGCTCTATATAACTGCAATTATGGCTTACTATCCTGCAGCAATATCAATTATGAAATATCTTTATGGAGATTGGGGTTGTAGTAGCACAAAACCTTTTTTAAGCAGAGTTGCTTTTAAGGGCAGTAATCATCTCACTAGGGTACTGTCGGGGGGGAGAAACACAATTACAAATAATGAATTGATGTGAAAGTATCTGTCTGCCCAGGTTGAACTCTCTGAAGGTAATTCAGTGCTTTTCTCCTTAAATAATCCACGCTGTTTTCAAATCACGCAATACAACTGTCTTTGCTGATTTCACCTTATGTTTTCTTCCCCTCATGGCATTTTCCGTCAAGGTTTGAGAGTCCTGCACACTGACTATATTTAGAAAAATACGTTTCGGTCTTAGACCTTCATCAGGTAAATTTGAGACCGAAAACGTTGTATTTTTCTAAGTAAATTATTGCTTGCGTAATGGTCAGTGTGCGGGAATCTTCTATAAGCTTTTGATCTGCTACTTTTGATCATATCCTACGAGCCTGCCCGACAAAAGAGGTGTGCAAAAAAGCTTTCTTACCATCAAGGTTTAAGAAAATGAATTGGGAAATTAAGAGATATTTTTGTACTTTTCTGATCCAGCTGCTAATTTACTAAATTGTTTGAGTTTGTTTCATTGTAGCGGATCAAATTATAGTCGGTAATCCTGCTGGTCTTTACCAAATCATAAATGTCATGGCCATGAATGTAAAAAAAAAAAAAAAAAAAAAGGCAATCCAAGTCATATTTAAATACGTGTTTTGTTATTTTGACTATATTTCAAATGTTGGATAATTTTCCTATGTTTCTTGGCTCCACCCATTAAAAGTAATACTCCAACAATCAAAGCAAATTGCACTTTGATCATTTGCATGCAATGCATAAAATCCTGTAGATTTGAAAGGTGCTCGTAAAGGGTCAGTTCACCCCAACTACAAAACAATTTTTTCTCTGTTGGTGTCTAACCCTTGCAGATTTTGGGTTTTATTTTTCCAGGTTTTGACACATGAAGCTTAGCGTATGTTCACTCAGTAAGATTTCTATGCTTTACATTTTTTTCTCTCTCTCAGAGCTGACTGAGCCTTCACTCTTTCAGTTAAAGCAACCAGATTATGCAACGATCACCAGGAGCTACTGCGTTGTTGCAGCCATACTTCAGCCTGTTCTCCTCTCTGCTGCTGTCAGTTGTCATTTCAGGCTAAATTGATGCGACCCTCCTCCACCCTGTTCACCTCTAGCTCTCATCATCATTCCCAGCAGCGCCCAGGCTTCCTCCATCATCAGAAGCCCCTCTCCTCATCGCATCCATCCAGATCTTCAGGTCTCCTTCACCCCTTCATCACCACCAGCAGTGTCTAGACTCCATCGTGGGGGAGGGGGGGGGGGGGGGGGGGGGTGATCCTGTATATCCATGGCCTCTATACCCCTTATAATTTATTTAATGTTGCGATGGAGTCTAATCGTCAAAGACTCTTAACATATCAACCGATTATGCACATTGTTAAATAAACATATTTCACTCCTAAATGAAGTCTCTCCTAATTGATATCTGTCAGAGATTTCAACCTCTATCCCAATACAATGGTGGGCATTATAAATCATTGTGTGTTCCTCAAGGTATTTAAGAAGTGTGTTTTAGAAATGCTCCCAGCAGCTCTGGTCATCTTGAATCAGTTCCAGCAACTGTAATATCCCTTTGACTCTGCAGCTGATGAGAGCAGCTGTACTTACCACGCATTTAGCATGTTTTAAGACAATCAGCTGCCTGCGAGTAACAAGACCTGAGGTTGCACGGTACACCCTGTCAGTCTGAGGTACAGGTACTGATTTAAATGCTCCAACCTGACCCCAATGTGTCAGCCTCCGCTGATGAGGCATCTGGTTGACACTCTGTAACAATCACTGGTGAAATCAATCAGCACAGCAGATCAAAGAGAGACAGCGAGAGAGAAAAATGCAAAGGAGCCGCGCTAACATATTAAACAGTGCAAGTACTGAGAGGGAGAGAGCGTTCTCAAGTGAGAGGTGGGTTGCCGTCATCTGGGTGGGGGGGATTCTGGGTGGGGGGGATTCTGAGCATTGTGAGAAAACGGGCATGCTAATGAGAACAGCTGCATTGTAAATGAGCTGACTTTGTACACTTGAGCTCGGATGAATCTCTGAAGTGTTGTATGTTAATCAAAGGGGGGAAAAAACAGAGGAGCAAATGACTAAAAATAGTAATTGGAAAGGCTGGGTGCAGCTCTCACCCTCTGATGACACATACAGCTGTGGTAATTGCTATGAAAAGGTCGCCATTATTGTTATTCGCACTGTGAAGGCAGGTTGAGGAACTGCAAGATGCTCCTTGACATTAAGCTGATAAATGCACAGAGACTTTATGTCCCCGGGTATGATTATATCTCAGGCTTTGTCTGGAAGACTGGGACGCTTTACAGTTGAGTAACCTGATCGCCAGAAGGCAAATAATCTGGCAAGAGGTCACAGAATTTACTTCATCAATAATAGGGAAAAGGTAACTTCACAGCACTGCCCATCCTTATCCTCTCTAATTATTCGAAAGGACTCCCACATGTCGTGAACACTATCCAGATCAAGAGGTCATGGGAATAGCTTTTTTAGGAATGTAAAAGGAGGCCTGTTCAGTTTACTTCAGGTTGTAGTCAGTGAAAAAAAACAACATTTAAATCCAGAATTCCAATAAACATTTATTTACAAAACGAAAAGAATGACAAAGAATAGTAAGAGTGAATACAAAACATGTGCTAAATATGACAAAATACATTATCATACACAACGTATATCTTATGTATTTGTTAAATAAACTATGCGTAGATTTTGTTTGGGGGTTCAGAAAAGGTCGAGGTTGAGGAAGCAGGCAGCCAGTGTTGGATTGCTTTATGGGGATAAGGATTATTGCATTTCTGTTTGTGTTTAAGGCAAAGATGAGACACGAAGAGGAGACGGAAACACTTCACGTAACAATGAAGCAACATTACTTTTCTCATCATCACAGGGCACACTATCACATAAACATCAATGACCGGGAAAAGAAAGAAAGAACGAAAAAAAGAAAGAGAATACTCATCTCGTTAAAGAAATGAAACAATTTCACAAATGGGATTGGTCCATACATTTTTCATTTAAGAACAGCTTATAAGAGAATAACCAGTTTTCAAAGCCATGTGTGTGTGTGTGTGTGTGTGTGTGTGTATGTGTGTGTTGCATTATGAAACAGTCCCTGCAGTTGTCAGATGAATTGTGTACCATGCCGTCCAGAGCACCTTAAGGACTTGTCTTTGGTGCCTGATGTGTTGTACTAGTGTGAGTCCACAGAGTCAGAGTCCTCTCCCCTTTTATCGCACCGCCTGAGGTCTCGGGCCTGTTCCCGTCTCGGGCCTGTTCCCGTCTCTCTGATGCTCCCTTCAGTACGGGTACTGCTTCTGCTTCTTCCCTGCGAAACATGACAGCCAGGTGCACAGCAGCATGGCAGCCGCCGCCCCCGCCCCTGTGCAGTAATACGCCCAGCCGATCTGGCAGGAACCTGGAGAGGAAAGCAAAAAGGATTCAGGACCATATCTTTTTTTTTTTTTTTTCACCTTTTTATTTTATCTGTCCATCTGTCAGCATGATATCTCCAAAAACCCTTGAATGGATTTCAATGACATTTGGACAGATAAGCCTTTGGCCAGGGACCAACTGATTCGATTTTGGTTTACCACCAGAATGCCTGAGAGTTAGAAGAGTCCTGGACTGTTTACATTTATAGAGCTTTTTTTTATTTTTTAATTTTTAATTTTATTTTATTTTAATTTTCACATTTACAACAAAAGGATTACAAACAAATCAACCAAAAACAACACTGGCTCAGTTACATACATACAACCAAAAGTTATACAAATAATGGGAAATCAGCTCTCTCTTATCAAGAGCTTTTATGGAATCCCTGTAGCAAGATGGCAGAAACATCAGGCTATAGAGCTTTTTTTTGGGAATACTAGGGCTGGGTATCATTCAAAATTTCCGATACCGGTACCGATACCAACACCACGTCTTTGATACCGGTTCCTGAATGAATTTTATAAAACAAAAAGACATTCCAACATAACACATTACGGCACAAATCCATTTATTTATTTTTCAGCTCCTACTATGTGAGCCCCGTCTCTGTGTAACGTAGAGTTTTTCCTGCGTGTCTCTATGACGTGCAACGTTAGAAAGCCAATCACAGACATTATTAGATCTTGGTAGATCTAACAATTTGTTTGTTCAAGCCACAGCATTTCCCTTCCTCTTGTGAAAAAGAGTTAGCCTGGTTGACACCAGACCCTTCTCAGTTGTAACTGAGAGTGGGTCTGGGCAAGCTTCATTCGCGCTCGATGGTGTTTTATGCCTCCAACTGTGCCTTCCAGGCAGCTAACCCTAACCTTAACCCTAAACATAACCATTGCAGCGCTGCCTGGAAGGAGCCGTTGGGGGCAAAAAATACCAAAGACCTTAATTCGCAGCGCATTTCCAAAGGGGCGTCACCAACGGACGCCGCTCAAAGGCCTCTGGGCGCAATTGGATAGTCCTTCAACTACATATCTTCTATGATCCTCAAAAGGACATTATGTGCATTATTAAGCAAGGATAGGACTTACATTTGATTCTAAATTTGGAAAATGTTATGACCATTAAGACTTCTCATTTTAAACATTACATCTTGGGAGAATGTCTGATTGATTGTAGTTATGTAATTACCAGCCGTGTAAGGGGAGGAGGAGGACGCGTCTCATTAACAAATCATATCAGCCGTCTGATTCAGCAGCCAAAACTGAAAATACATATTTCTCCAAGTCTCATCTTCTGTTGCAAATGTATCTGTGTCAGTGTCACACTAAATGAAAATGAGCTTCCCCTCTTTTGAAAACGTGGCTATAGTTTATCTATTAACATAATGTGGGAATAGTAGAACATGTCAGATCAAAGGTAAGACTTGGCTTTTTCATGCATTCATTCTGTGGACATAGGTTGGATCATTATTTCATCAACCTTTTCATGTTGCACATACATGCAATTGATGTGTTCTGCAACAAGTACTGCCTGCTCTCGTTATGATTAATCACACGTCTACGAGGCAGAGATTTAAAGTCCTCGTTGTGGCTTCACTCGCGTGAAAGCCACTGTTCACATGGGAGAACATCACAGTCTTGTCATGAAGAAAGAAAGAGGTGAAACCAGAATAAGTGAGGTGCAGTCCTCTTCAACGGAACAGCACGCTGATGCAAACACACTTGTTAACAACAATTTACATGTACTGACCCTGTTCTTTCAAAGAGGAAATCACAAAATTAAAATGTAATTTCCAACATAATTACTTCTGGGGACAAGGGCTGGCTATTCGGTAGTTAAGCTGATATGTTTAGGAATTTAAATCAGCCCGAATTATATCTGTCTGACTTGCCTGTGGTTTAGATTACATGATTTAGATTTAAATGCTGCAAGTACAGTCAATTTTTTCTGCTGACATATTGGCTACTGTAATCTGTATGTGTCATGGGTAGATGCATAAGGGAAGCCAAAACATCTTGATCGCCCCCTGGTGGCTGGCTGCAGTATAGGTCATAAATCCCGCCCCCTCCATGTTAGCGGATGGAACATGGGCCAAAGTAAAAAAAATTAAAGTAGACGCCAACATTTGTTTCTGTCATTTTAGGAAGTTCTTATCACACTGATGTTTGCTCAAGTGTTCATTTTCCTGATAAGTTTGGTTTTTATTAGTTATTTGATGCGATAAAAAACGGGCTAAATCATCATGATTTAAAGCTTTGATTGACTGTGATTGGTCAAGTGGGTGTATGGGCGGGACTTCGATATCACGGCTCCACCACCCGATCACTACTGCACTAGTCTCGCTTTGCCAGACCTTCCTCCACAGCGCTGCGGAGGAGGGTCTGGCTAGTCCACACAGCATTCTGGGATGGGAGAAAAACGTGCTCTGGTTAATTGGCATTTCTTTAAACCAATCACAATCGTCATGGGCGGTGCTAGGCGCCGGACAGAGCAACGGTGCCGCCGCAAAATAGCCTCGGGAAGGAACTTGTTTTAGTGGAACCTGCAAGTAGAGAGGCAAGCTCTGGAATTAAAATGGTTGTCAAGTGTGTGATGAGAATTTTACTAAAAAAAAAAGGATAAATATAATTTGATTGTCGGTTCTAGCTCAGAGGATGTTTCCCGAATTGACCGGAGTTTAGAATGTCAACACAAAGAAAGCGGAAGGTGAGGGATATCCGAACGAAAATGAGGCTACATTTAATTCCCCCAAGAGCAAGCATTTAGTGTGACAGTGGCGAGGAAAAACTCCCTTTTAGGGAGAAACCTCAGACAGACCCAGGCTCTTAGTAGGCGGTGTCTGAAGGTGCCGGTTGGGGGTGTGATGAACATAGCAAGTCACTGCAGGGTGTTACAGGACGTAGCAGGGCACAGCAGAGCATAGCAGGGCGTAGCAGGACACTGCAGGGTGTAGCAGGGTGTAGCAGGGCATAGCAGGGCGTGCATCAGGACCACGGCAACGGCAATATATATATATATATATATATATATATATATATATATATATATATATATATATATATACATATTTTATTTTTTTTGTCTTTTTGTACAGTGGGAGGATGTGGAGACGTGTTGTCCATCTTTTTTTTAATTTTTTTTTTTACAGTTGATGGTATGTATCAACATGTATTTCTTAACTTAATAATAACAGAACTAATACAATTATGTTTGCCTTGTTGGTGATGGTTTTAAAGAAGGGTGATGTTTGGTTGTTCTTTCAGGGAGTTTCTTCACCCATCTGTCTGGAGTAATATCTCACAAACGACTGACCAGATTGTCATAAAACAAATCACTGTCAGGTCAAAACGTGCCCTGGATTAACACCGATTGATGGCAAAAACTAATGTTTCGATGTCACACCCTCATGGGGACTAGTTGCCTTGTAACAAGCTGCACCTTTTTCGCTCAGCAGTTAATAGATATATTATAGTAATCCAGTTCAATGAAGCTCTGCCTATCTCTCTGCTGGACAACTGGACAGGCTAGTGAGAAAAGATGGCTCTGTGGTGGGCATGGAGCTGGAGTTACTGACATCACTTGCAGATAAGAGGACCCTGAGCAGACTGTTCTCTATAATGGACAATGACAATGCCACCCCCTGCACACCACTTTCTCCAAGCAGAAGAGCATGTTCAGTAGTAGGCTCCTGTCTCTGTCTTGCAAAACTGACAGGCTGCGTAGGTCCTTTGTCCCTAGGGCCATCACGCTCTTCAATGCTACACAGAAGGGGAGGAGGGGGATTGACTTAAGCGTTTAAGTCTGCTCTGCACACTGCCCTTTGTACCATGCCTTCATCTGGGTGCCTTTATACATGCACATAAACTAGCCTGAACTGGACTGATTGCACTATGATACCATTGCACCTTTCTGCATTTTATCCACACTTTTTCCACACCGTAGTATGTAGTATGTATGTGTGCGTGGATGTCATATTGTCTGTGTCATATTGGCTGTGTGCCTATGTGTATGTATGATGTGTATAAGATGTGTATAAGCTATTGGACACCTTAATTCCCTTCGGGATAAATAAAGTATCTATCTAGCTATCTATCTAATGTGTAAGGAAGAAAAGATGAAATAAAAGTGGCAGAGACTCTAGCATGGTGGACATCGATGTAAATTGAAAGAGAGAGCAGATCTAAGTGTAACAGATGAAGTAGGTTATGGGCTCAACAGCGCCATCACAAATGTAGCTTTGACATGTAATTAAAATATTACAATCACACCAAATTAATCTCGCTGTGTACATTGAGTAGAAGATCAGAACGCTGTTTGATTAGCATCAAATAAAAGAGGAACTGCAGTATGAATAGCACCTCCAGTGTCTGATACAGTAGCATATTATTGTCTATGAAAGAGTACTGAGAACGCCAGCTGAATACAGAGCACCAATCAAGCTCCTGCTTATTCTCAGCACATATTTATAGCTATTAAACACTTCAGAAATCGACAGCAACTGGAAGTTGTGTTGACTTTTTATCATATATTTTAAATACCAAGGGATTGTGTCTCCTCAGTATATGACAGCAGCAGAGAACTGTGTCTGATCCGTTAAAAAAAGAAAAGAAAAAGAAGGCAGAATGTCAAGGGCCAGATATAAAAGTTCTCAGTTTCCAAAATTCTCATACATTTGTTATCTGTTCTGGGACCAGAACATTCAGCGAACACAGGACACATTTACCCAGTCATGGTTGAAGCGTCAGTGTGTAGTTTAGGCACTGTTGCGTAGGCTGTAGGTGTGTGTGCATACTGGATCTGCCCGGTGGACAGCTTACCTAGTTGAAACTGGTCTGAGCTGTTGTTGCAGGTTTGTTGTACCTCCTCACTGTCCCATCCCAATGGGTAGAGTGCACAGCCAGATCCTATGAGCAGACCTGAGACGAGAGAAAGAGAGTCTGTGAGTGATGAAGGAATCACAGTGGCTCGACTGATCCCTGGGGTTTCAAAAAAACATCACAAAATATGACTGGAGGCCGAAAAGACACAAGAGACGATTGTGAGGCGAGTCTAGCGCTGGGTAGCGTTCAAAATATTTCCATACCTGTGGGTAGGCGATCTGTGCTGCCTGCACGATCCGACATGCGCATGCGCAAGCAGGCAGCACAGTTCGACAGGGAGTGTGGAGGAAACTGAAGGTTTGCAGTGACAGAAAGACTAAGACTTCATTCCACATGTAACCAAAATGGTGTACGGTCATGTAACATGTAACAACTCCTTTATTATTTTGGATTGGCAACCACGTAAACACCTCGTAATGCGTAGCGTAAGCTACATTTAAAAACATCACAACATCCCCACACTACATGCCACAAAAATAACAATGTCGCCAAGGCTTAGTACAGGGACGTCGATATGCGGTTTTGGATCAGTGTCAATGAGTACTTAATTTAAATATCTTTTTAAAACAGACCTGCCATGAACAGCATAATGAATAACATAAAATGCAGCCTACAAAAATATGCCGCCAGTTGTGCCGCCTGGCTGTCAAGTGTAGGGAAACTGTCACGTTTTCGTCTACGTATTTATGCACATGCGCATATTGGATCGTGAAGGCAGCACAGATCGCGTACTGATACCAATACCGTGACTTCGATACCGGTTCCTAAACGATTCTTTTTTCTTTTCTTTTTTATAAAAACAAAACGAAATTACATATTACAGCACAAATCTTTGTATTTATTATCCAGCTCCTACTACGTGAGCCCCGTCTCTCTGTGTAACGTGGATTTTTTCCTGCCTGTCTCTACGACGTGTAACGTTACACAGCCAATAACAAGCATTATTAGATTAGGGCTGCACAATATATCGCTTTTTTATCGTCATCAAAATATCACCTGGCTCTTACAGCAACACTTGACCCCAAAGTCCAGTTGTTTAAAATGGCATGAACAGGGCTTTATGGTAACTTTTTTTTCCCAAGGAGCACGTTTTGCTCCCAAGTTGAAAAATGTAGGATTGACTTATAGAGGCTACTGCTTTTACTGCTAAATTGTACAATAACACAATCATGTTATGGATACAAAACGTTGTGAAGTGTAATGTTTTCTACATTCTACTGATCAAAAAGTATCAGTGATGTTGAATATAGCCTATAGTGTAACGGACCACCACAGTTCATGCATACATGTGAACCGCGGATTAACTGCAGAGTTTAACCTTCATAGTGTAAAACTAATCACTACGTGAATGGGGCACAGCAGAAAGACGGAGCAGAGCGACACTGCTTGTTCAGGGTTGTCATGTGTACTCCTATAGGCCTACACTTGGCATCAGGCGTTAAAACCAACTGTACCAAAACACAGAATTAGACTACTATTTAAACTGTCTCAATTTAATACTGATGCCCTCAGACGGCTGCGCGGACAGACAGCAGTCGTAGTTCCACCGGTGCTCTGCGCCCGTCAGCAGCTGCTTCTCGCTGCGCAGCCGGTCCCCCAGAGCAGCATGATCACCGGGAGAGTCCGGTACAGCCTGAACCCTGCAAACAGAGATCCCGTTTGAAGGTGACGTGCTTGATTTTGACTGAACGTCCCAATTTGAGTAACTTCTGGATGGGTCGGTCGGCCCATCTTGGGACCAGGCAGTTGCCGACTGGCCAAATGCTTAATATTTATTATTGTTATTGTTATTATTATAACCATAGTGAAATCGTGCAAGCAATAAAAATCCGTCCTATGCGCTGTCTGCCTGTAAAGACAATGTATTTGTTTATTAAAAAAAATTGTAATGGTCCGGCCCCTCTGGCATTTGTCAGAATTGCCAGATGGCCAATCCGCCCCTGACTGGCGCAATATACACATCGCGAAAAGATGTGACATATCGCAGATGATTTTTTGTCTTAGTTGAAAGAAAATATCAGTAGAAAACTGCACTTTGAAGTCATTCTTTTATTTTTTTTTTCTTGCCTTTAATATTGAATTTAATGTTTAATTTGTTCAATAAAAGAAAGTTGGGAATGATTTCCTTTAATTTTTTTTTTTATTTAACAAGCAGAATAGTGAAAGCAGCAGAAAGGCAGAACTGAGTACACTTAATATCTGTTTATTTATTGCAAGTAATATTGTTATCAGGATATTCAACAACGTTATCGCATATTTTCCTCATATCGTTCAGCCCTATATTAGATCTAGGTAGAAGCATGCTGCGTGCTTATTGGCTCACTGACACTGATGGGATGTACTCCTTAAAGGTCCCATGCACCCGCGGCGCTACCATTGGGCCCGGGTGGGCCTGGGCCCACCCATTTTAGGTCCGGGCCCGCCCATTTTGACCCAGGCCTATAGTGAGTATTGAGTGATTTTCATTCTAGCAGTTCATCCAATAAGCAGCCCGAGAAAAGCTTTGAGTGAAAGCTTCTCAGCCAATCAGCGGCTTTTACCCCACGTGTGGACTCTTAAGCCTGCCCACAGGCTGTATCGTCACCAGCAAGTGATCCAATGAAATGAATGACGTTGCCGCGCAAGCTTTTCAAGCAAGCTCAGTGAGACAGACACAGACGGTAGCTATCAGCTAATATGAAACGCAAAGCAAAGCAGCTTGTTTTCATTTAAATTCAGCAAGAAACGCTCCGAGGAGCAGGAGGAGGAAACTCCTGCCATTTTAAGTAACGTGGTTACAAGTGACGAGTTACCATCCTGCTCGGCTGCCCTCTCCCCATCAAGTCCTTCCGTAGCCGACCCCTCACACCAGCAAGGCAAGTAGGCAACAGTTAACGTTTAGCCGCTTTCAGACCGAGTAGTTACAGGAACGTAGTTATAGGAAAGGTCCACTTCTAAACAGATCTACTAACTACTCTCCCCCAAAACTGTTTTTTCCAATTGCATTCCCACTGGCTAAGTGGCCATAGGGACTGGTAGGAGGGGTAAGGGAAAAATAAAAGCCTCTTATTTACGAGAGCGGTCTGAGAGACCTCCAGCTCACAGCGGAGTCTCTGAGCATAATTGGCCGTGCGACGAGCTAGCGGCCGGGGCAGGGCACCTGCTGGCTGTCGCCTCACTTCATGGAGCTCCGAAAACTTTGAAGCAAATTGTCAATTCGGCATAAATTTTCGCAAGACTGCCTATATTCAAAATCTAAACAGTTAATTTCTCGCCTAAAACGTTGTTATAAGTGCAATTAGTGATGAATAAAATGGCGAAAATTGTTAAAATTGTCCCGTTGTTGGTCGGTCTGTACCGGAAACCCGACCCTCGTTCACCTAGGTCCACATGCTGAAAAGAGAAAAGACCTTGCCCTGAAGTAGGAGCTGAAAGAGTTACAGGAGCTGCGACCAGAGGGACTTAAAAACCCCTAAATTCTCGGAACACGAGAAAAAAAAGGGTTCTAGGAATTTTATGTTCTAAGAACTGCAAAAATCCCTCCGGACGGAAAGCGGCTGTTAACATTAGTGTCTGGCTGTAATAATTCCGTTTCAGTCTTTTTGTAGGCTTACTGCCAAGGTGTATGTCTTTGTCCACTTCAGCACTGAAGTGGAGGACAGCGACACAAGAGCCACACAGGTAGGCTACTGAGTTTTTTTTTTTTGGGCTTATTTTAACTGGCCCATCCAGTTTTCTGGAGGCCCACCTACAATCAAAATCCTGGCACTGCTAGTGGTCCCATGGCATGGAAATTTCACTTTATGAGTTTTTTTAAGATTGATATGCGTTCCCCCAGCCTGCCTATGGTCCCCAGTAGCTATAAATGGTGATAGGTGTAAACCGAGCCCTGGGTATCCTGCTCTGCCTTTGAGAAAATGAAAGCTCAGATGGGCCGATCTGGAATCTTGCTCCTTATGAGGTCATAAGGAGCAAGGTTACCTCCCCTTTCTCTGCTCTGCCCACCCAGAGAATTTGGCCCACCCATGAGAGAGAGAGAGACATCATGGCTTTCAAACGAGCAAAGTGGAAGTTGGTCATGGCCACACCCCCACCCTCCTCCTCAATAGCTACAGACACAGAAATGACACATCCTAAGGACAGCTCATTGTGGGACTGGCTCTAGTGGCTGTAATTCTGCACCAAGGCTGAATTTCAGGAAAGAGACTTCAGATACAGTATTAGGGGACCACTAAGGTCTATATAAAAGAGACTTCAGATACAGTATTAGGGTACCACTAAGGCCTATATAAAAGAGACTTCAGATACAGTATTAGGGCACCACTAAGGCCTATATAAAAGAGACTTCAGATACAGTATTAGGGGACCACTAAGGTCTATATAAAAGAGACTTCAGATACAGTATTAGGGGACCACTAAGGTCTATATAAAAGAGACTTCAGATACAGTATTAGGGGACCACTAAGGCTTATATAAAAGAGACTTCAGATAAAGTATTAGGGGACCACTAAGGCCTATATAAAAGATAATTCAGATACAGTATTAGGGGACCACTTAGGTCTATATAAAAGAGACTTCAGATACGGTATTAGGGGACCACTAAGGCCTATATAAAAGAGACTTCAGATACAGTATTAGGGGACCACTAAGGCCTATATAAAAGAGACTTCAGATACAGTATTAGGGGACCACTAAGGCCTATATAAAAGAGACTTCAGATACAGTATTAGGGGACCACTAAGGTCTATATAAAAGAGACTTCAGATACAGTATTAGGGGACCACTAAGGTCTATATAAAAGAGACTTCAGATACAGTATTAGGGGACCACTAAGGCCTATACAAAAGCATCCAAAGAGCACCATGTCATGGGACCTTTAAGGCCGTTTTATGATTCTGCGTCGAATCGATGACGTACCCCAGCGGACCCCTTTGCGTCTACGCCATAGCCTGACGTGCACCTCTCGAAAAATGTAACTACACGTCGCAGTGATGCACGTCGCTCGGCCGTGGCTTGGTAGCGTTGCATTTCCCCCGACTCCTTTCCTGGTTCTCCTTCTCCATAAACAACATGAAATCAAGGAGAGGGTTAACTTTTCCTGCTCCAGATTTCCCACCGTGGTCAGAAAGAACAGGGGAGACACTTTGTTGTCGGCTAATCGCCGTCACTCTCTCACTTTCTCCCTCGCTCTATCACCCACTCCCCCCACACACACACACACACACACACACACACATGCTGGCTCGACGCACACACCAGCGCACAAGTATAAACATCAGGCCACTTATGTAGGCTACGGCGAAAGCCTCCACAGAACCATAAATCACGCTTTAGGGATTGAAATCGGGTATTGAATGACGAGGCATTTTTCGATACTTGATAATTTATTCGGTCAGTGCCTAAAAAAAGTGTTGAATTGGGTACCCAGCCCTCAGGGGACAACTGCAGCAAGGACAAACTCTCACCATCAAGGTGTTCACTCGGCTCCTTGAGGGAGGTCTGTATTGTTTTTGTGAGACCTCGCCTATGTGGGTTTTCATAATTTAACAATCTTTTCATTAACGAGGAAGAAAAAATGCAAAACAGTGTGTTGTTTTTTTTCCTTTTCTTTGTTGCATCCAGATATCCTGCAAGGTGAAGTGAATTCAAACTCGGGTTTTGTGTGGATTCTCTGTCATTTTTTTGGTTTATGTTTTAATTAAAATAATCAAAAAGACAGCAGAGTGATGCATGTGACCCCCACCTCAATGACTTTTTTTTCTTTCTTCACCTTATCAACCGTTTCCAGCTGATACTGACGGGGAGGCAGCTCCGACCTGTTCCAACAGTTTCACCTAACACGCCTCAAATCCCTTTGTAAAATAACTGGGATTGGGATTTCAACACTTCATCACGTTTTTACAGCAACAAAACAAAGCACTCCTGCCAGCAGCTCATACAAACCGCTGCAAATGAACAACGCACATATGCAAATGGATTGGCAATTTATCACAGAGGCAACAGTGGGAAAACCAAGCACTTTTTTTGGTAAGCAATAATTACTGTAAAACTGTAAAATCCTAGAGGGACTGCTTTATATCAGTGATTAAAGAGACTGAAAGCTGCACACAGAGACAAGAGTAAAATTAAGTCAGGGCCATTTACATTAAGGATTAATATCCTCAATGTTAGCCTACAGCCAGGTCTTGACAAGTGATTCCCTGGATGTCAAGGCCCGTCTCTTGAAATTACCCTGTAGGTGGCTCTGCCATCACATTAGCTTAATCCCCTCTGAAGTGTCTACACTGCTTTCAGTTTTGGAATGTGAGGATGGCAGCGGAGGAAGAGAAGGCAAAGAAAGCTCTGCCTTCCAACCTGATTA
The DNA here is from genome assembly GCA_023566125.1 of Zingel zingel. NCBI lineage: Eukaryota > Metazoa > Chordata > Actinopteri > Perciformes > Percidae > Zingel > Zingel zingel. Next base: position 5,555,615 of record CM042316.1, on the reverse strand, counting down.
CCTCTTCCATCCAGGGCTGCCTTATTACATCTAGGCCTAGATAACAAGCAGGAATTAATCCACATGCTAATGCAGATGGGCCAGTCTGGCCCACATCAGCAGTAGGAAAAGTGAAAAAGACATCTGTGTGTTTCCACAGTCGCAGCCAAAAGGATGGCGAAAACGTCATCGGCTCGCTTCTGGGAGAAAATAGACTGGCTGATTATGGCACCTGTGGTAGAAAATCAATTCAGTGAAACTCTCTACGTTGATGAGAATGAAGGGATATAAAAAGGCTCTGACCAAGTCTGTGTCATTATAGCTCAGGTTCAGAGGGGATCCAGGGATTGTCCTGCCTAACAACTCAGCCGTTTCTTCTTCAGATCCCTTAAAAAAACTTCAGAGGAGTTTCTGCTTCAGATCCAACATGAATACCTTTAGCTGGGCAGTACATTCAAAGTAACATAGGGGCTTTGATGTAAATCCCTGTACAAGCGCACACTGTGGACCTCTGATGAACATAAAAATAACCCCACTATTCTACAAGGTACAAAAATGCATTTAGGAGCAAGTGAGCATACACACATCATTAAAATACCCCCAGTTATATAATGTCAGTTCAATTTAAATTTGTAACAGTAAAGTCTGTAAAGCATGCAATAATGTATTCATGATTAATATTTAACAAAATCAAAAATTCTCTTTCAAGTGTTGTGTAATGCAGAGAGATACAGCAGCATGTAATCAAATTGAATTTCCTTGCAGCACAAGGGAGGAAAAAGAAATAGCGCAAGGCAGAACGTGGCTTTCTATCCCAAAGACAATGTTATTCTATCCCGCAAACTGTAATATTTCCATTTGGGAAAAAAAAATCAAGATTTATGTGGATTCTTAGTCATTCTTTGATTATCGCATTTGTTAAAATGATCAAACCCATAAAGAGCTGCTGCTCTGTAGCAGGCACCCTTAGAGAGATGAATGGGGAAAGAAAGACTTCAGCGCATAGTTTCCACGTCAGATCAGACGATGATGATGATGACGATGATGATGATGATGATGATGACATGGAACGCAGAAAATGTAGGACTACGGACAGGTGGAAAATTACTGCAATAACAGAGACAAAAGCTCAGTTCCATTGTGTAACCACTAAGAAAATCAAAGGTTTCCGGGTGAACCGCCATGTGTTTTCTGTTGGTTTTGGGGATAAACTCACTGAGCCTGTGGGTGAAATCAATGTGAGCACTCACATGTTACCATGACACTATGGAGACAGATACTGCAAAAGGAGCGGATCAAAAATATAAACACATTGCCAAGATGTAATTCAAGTTGGTATCATATGTGCTTCTCTTTTGGATTTTTATTTATTTGATTCATTTATTTTCTGCCACTATAGCTAATTCCATCAAATCCCATCCTCCACACTCACTATGTGGGTTATTGAGAACCAGAGGTAGGCAGGCTGCTGACTGGGATGTGGGAGACAGATTAACCAAGAACGGAAAATGGGTTTTTTCACATAATGTTTATGAGGCAAGCTGCTCGAGAGAAGTGTGGACTTGTGAGAGGCAGCTACCTCAGGCTCTGATTCTCAATGCGTACTGATACTTCCTGTCCTTATTTTCCTAAGCTGACACAGATGCCCAAACAGACAGTTGAGGATTTGTGTCATTTAGCATGTGGTTGTCAGCTACAGCAGTGCTTATCAACCTTTTGGGCATGTGACCTCTTAAACTATACTCTTGACCTCCCATAAGATCTGAGAGCTGAAGATCCTTGCCCGAACCCGATGTGCTGCGGGTTGCGCGGTAAATGAGCGGTCAGGTGATGCACATTATGTTTGGCACATTGTATGGGTCACTTCTTATATCATAAGGTAATACAATGTGTAATCAAGTGACGACTGATAAACAGTAATGTAAATGCTAAATGCCCTAATACCTGTTAATACTACAACAATGTAAAGTATAGGCTCTTAAACTTGCAGTTTTGCACATATGTAAGACTCAATTTCTCCATTTCTTTGCACAAAACTCTCCAGAAAGTGCCATTTAATGTTTATTTTTTTTAATCCTGGGGGGGGGGGGCATATCCCCGGACCCCCCTAGGGAGAGGGAAAGATAGTTTATAAAGACAGTCGCATTCTCGAATACAGGCGGCCGCCGTCTTGGGAGCTACTGTCTTTCTAAACTATCTTTTTAATAAACTGTCTGTACACTTACAAAGTTCTCAATGCTTCGGTTACCATTTAGGGACCTTCATTATGCTACCGTTGAAGTGTGGTGATATTTTGAGCCTTTTTAGTGGTATAATAAGCGATTTGTTTTTACTCTCCCTGTGCCCCAAATACTAGCGTTGTAAGCTAATCAGCGGTCCGCGCTAGCTTGTTTCAAGCTACAAACACATTCGATTAGCATGAAAACATGTCCCAGAGAGCGATCGAGTGGGTACACATCTGTTATTAACCCCAATAGGTTAATTTTGCGCTGGAATTGTCCTTTAATTCAGCTATAGACAGCTACTACATTACACTGTTGAACAACTGACAGACAGAAAATATCATAAATGTGAGAAATCTGCCATCACCTACATCCACAGACACTCTGTGTGCCTTCCACAGATGTTTTTAAGAATCAAAGTTTCCCTTTAGCAGCATCAACCGTGCCCTCAGGTCCAACTTAAAGATGCCCCTGAGCTTTCTGGGAGAGCGGGAGAGGTTCACATGTTGCTCTAAACACAGGCCTGGGAGGTCTGCCAACACCACTATTTGTAAAACCTTAGGCCGTTTTGGAATCTCGTTTCAGTTGCCATGGCAGCCAGCTGATGCTGATAGTCTTCTCTGGCAGAGGAGATGAAGAGGAAGACGAGAGGGTCAGAGAGCGCGCGCCGTGCCGAATTTGAGAGGCCAGACAACTTATTCACAGATCGAGTTTCAATTGATCTCCATGAGGTCGTTATCACAATGACTATTTCAGGCCTAATGGCTTCTCTGAAGGCTATTCTATGAACTGGGAAATAGTTCAGATGAATGAACTTAACCAAATACAATCAGTCCCACATATCAGTGTTCAATCCATAAAATCCGCTCTAATACAGTGAACTTTCTTCTGTATATCCTTGCCTTGGATTTCATCATTGTAGTTGAGCTCATTTTTGAAATTGCCTTAAAAAGAACACAGAGAAGTGCTCTGTTCCATGGGCGCTGCTCTATTGTTACCCATCCTTTTTCTGTCAACGCTTTTTACCTGAATGAAAAACTGCCCCCTTTTCATATCCCCCACATTCTCTGATTTAGGGAGTGTTGATGCCTTTTGTCAAGCTTTCCTGCTCTCTGTCAAGAAGCAAAGGAATTTCTTTACCATCCTTCATGCCCCGAGACAATACCATTCAAGGTTATCATTCAAAAGGCCAAAGAGGACAGGGAGAAAAGGCTGCCGCTAAGCTGGAGAGAATTTTGGTGGCCAGGGAATTGGAGTGGGGATGTGCCTGAATGGGCTGGCTTATTGCAAGACATTATCTTTTGAGTTTGGAGGATGGTGCAAAAGAGTGAGGGGAATGTAAAGGTGACTACACACCGAGCTGATAATCATCTGTCGGACAGTCTGGCGAGGTCAGTGACTCGAGTCTGTTCGGTGTGTTCCGTGCCGTCGTCTGTCCAAGGGGCCGTCTAGACTAGAGTCTCTCAAAATCTGACGGAAATCTTTTAAACTGACCTTTGTCGATCTGAAATGAAGACAGATTCAGCAACTGCATGGTCTATTTCTTGCTTAAAATGTTTACAGAAACACGTTTCGGTGAACTATTTTAGCACAATATGAGATTGCATTCTGAACAAGCCGCCACGACAGTCTGTCTTTGAATTTCCGGAGAAACCAGATCCACGTGACGCGTTCGTCCAATCAGCTGCCGTTTTTCATTTTTGGCCGACAATACAGATTAGCGCCACCTGCTGTTATGGAGACGTATTACGTCGCTTTGGTTTTTTTGACCACCTCGGGGAGACTGATCAGTCCAACTGCCTTTTCTGCCGAGGGCCTGGCCGTCTGGACCCTGAATAAAGGGATTTCCACCATAAATTGGTGCATAAAAGTGCATCAGAATATAGGAAATGAAGTCGGTGCTCAAAACTTCCCTGGGGGAGGACACCCAGACCCCCCACTATGACATGCCCCCCCCTCTCCCCCAAAAGCAGATTCTGGCCAATATACAGTACAGTATACCCACTACAATACATTAGACTACACCACTGGTGCTATAATATCATGAAGAAACAAAAGAATAAGGCAGGCTGGTAGGATTAATGAAATGCCTAAATATGTTAACAAAACCAGTTGCAAAAAGGTATCTCACGACAACAGCACTAGAAAAAGTTAAACACTAAATGAGTAGGTTAAGTAAGAATCCTTAAGATTATCATGGAATCAAATTGTTCAGCAGTAGCCGTTGAATACATTTACATTCTGTAATTATCTCTCTATATTGTAATTTTCCTTGTTAGTGGTGGAGTCCGACCATTACCACACTGAATACAAATTGCCTGTGTATGAGGGATTCAGCAATGCAGCATGTAATCCACTGCTACTGTTTTTAATGCCATCTCATTGATATTAGTAACATCGCTTACTGCTCACTCTCCTCAACCATATCAGATTATTATGACATTTCCTACTGCTGCTTCACATTAAAAGCCTTTAAATGCGAAACACACTCTGATGGTGGTGCTGACAGCAATCTTTCATCGAAAACAATGAGACGTTTAAATATTACAAGGTAGTAATGAAACAAGAAAGAGCAACCTTCTGTTCTGACTCCTAATGAGAGTTTGTTTGGCTGCCCTTTAAACAAATATACCAGTTTCTGTAGGAGTGTTAGCCAGTGCCGGAAACCAGTACTGAGTACCGGCACTTCTGATTTTTGTAACTGCGTCTCTCACATAGAAGCTTAACATGGAGAAAACAGCGCTGAAAATATACTTGTTAACATGGATATTGGATGAACATATTAGTGTAACACTGGTCACTGGAGTAGGCTGTTGTGCCACTGTGCCACCGCCCGACACAGAAGCACAACTGTGATCCTGTGGGCAGCCGACGGTCTGAGCAGGTGCCCCGTCTGAGCATGGTGGCCTGTCCACACCAAATCTTTACACACAACCAACCTTTTCAGAGCTAAATATTTCATGACTGTAGCATTATAGCCTACAGTTTATGTAATCTTAATTTGGGTGGTCATTTACATTTAAAAGGGTTGTAAATCTATTTTTTTAAATAAACGGTATCCCACCACAGTCAACTTTAAAGGTCCTATGACATGCTGCTTTTTGGATGCTTTTATATAGGCCTTAGTGGTCCCCTAATACTGTGTCTGAAGTCTCTTTTATATAGGCCTTAGTGGTCCCCTAATACTGTATCTGAAGTCTCTTTTATATAGACCTTAGTGGTCCCCTAATACTGTATCTGAAGTCTCTTTTATATAGGCCTTAGTGGTCCCCTAATACTGTATCTGAAGTCTCTTTTATATAGACCTTAGTGGTCCCCTTATACTGTATATGAAGTCTCTTTTATATAGGCCTTAGTGGTCCCCTAATACTGTATCTGATGTCTCTTTCCTGAAATTCTGCCTTGGGGCCTTGACCAACTGCCATGCTTTGCTTGTTTGCAAGCCATGATTTCTCCAAGGGGGTAAGTCTCTCTCCACAACCCATATCTCCTATGGCGCCATTTTGATGCTAACAAGCCATCCCCCGCTGATAGCATTCCATTGACTCCAATTCATTTTGACGTCACTTTGACAGCAAATAACTTTACATCTGAAGCATTTAAAGACTCTATTTGTCCACTGTTTATTTCTAAAGAAACACAACAATGTATAAAAGGCTCCATTACCTTGTATCTCACATTATGGCTCCGTAGCAGGTGTTTTTGTAAAAATAGGCTAACAATTGTGTCATAACCACGCAACTTACTGTCGCACAGTATAGGAATTACCGTATAGTACAGGAGAAGCTCGCAGGCAGTTTCGACTTACATTAGCTGTTTAAGTTTAATTACTAATGTTACTAACTAGCATTTTAGTTAGCAATAATTAGCCTGTGCCTATGTTATCTCCTTACATATACCTACGCTCTCAGTCTCTGCAAGATTGGGAATGATTGAGATTTCTCACCGGAAAAGTTTTTAAAATAAACTGTATCCCACCACAGTCAACTTTAATCAAATCACACTTACCACAAAACAGTGGCTAGTGAAAATGCTGTGTGGCTAAATTTGGAAGACCCCTAGCCACAAGGGCTGGTGAGCAAAAAAAGTTCATGTCAAGCGCGGGATGTATGCAATGAAATGCATACAAAAACATATTTGAAGTGATACATTACCAAGATATGCATACAGGTATACATATATCCAAGACACATGCGAGGATCATGTCATGCAACTGGTGAATTATAATACTAGCACCTTTTTTTGGTCCAATTCAGGCACTGGTGTTAGCTGTAGTATGAAACCACAGTTGCTGATACCGTGGTTACCGTGGGCGTCGCCACACAACCAGGACGACAAATTCAAAATGAAGACATGTTGTGCAATGTCGCCTTTACCCACAAGATAGCTGGTAACAACGTGTGAACAATTGTGCTCAATTTAACCAAACGTCACACGTGGGTACTCATAGGTAATTAATCAATACAAATAATTATTTAGCGTAATTGCCTTAATATGATATTGTAAACAGGTCCCACGGTGTCACTTCAGCCTATGTGAGCGATCTGTCAACCGCACCGTCCCTGCATGTTAAGGCATGTTTGTTCCCTCACTTGAAACACAAGGCACACATCAGCATGAGATTCGCTCTGTCAATCAAGTAGGATCAACACAGTCATTTTCAGAAGGGCTTACTCCTATGCGAGCATTTTTGCCAGCGAAGCTGGTGTTTTAATGTGAGCGAGACGGGGATCTGGAGACTCGGTTGAAATGTTAGATTCTGGAGCTGTGAGAGATGGAGCGTGAGGGGGATGCAGAGAAAGGAAGGATATAAAGAGAGTATGTGAAGTACGTGTGTGATGTGCAAAGTGATGCATATAAATACTAAAATAAGCATTATTTAGCCAATAGTCTGTTGTTTTTATTAATATTACTCTGCGAACTGTTTTTTTCTGCACAGCGCTTCCCAAAAATGACACCTCAATCATCCAGATGGACGAGGTGTGTTCATAGTGAAGGTGTTTTTCCGGTTGAACAATGTTTCCTCCCAACTGTAATATCTTGAGATATATTTCCCACTGTGTGCTGGGTGACTACACAGAGGCTCTTCCAGCCTGCAGTGTTCTGAGCCTGTTTTATGTTTCTCCATGTTTTTTTTTTGGCTTTACAACTTGAATATCAAACACAGGAAACTGTATTACTGACCAGCAAGAACAGAGCTCTGTGACAAACAAGTTCTACAGCAGGCTCTGACTATTTATTCAGAGTGTGACCATGCTCTCCATGACCAATTTCTCCCTTTTTCCTCTGGTATCTGCTGCCGCCGGCCCAAGAAAAGGTCAAACCGTTACAAACAGTCCTTTATCCCAGCAGCCATCAAAGGACTTAACAAGACTCATTGTTAGGTCGTGCTAATGTGAGGTCTGCATGGTTATATTTTCATATCGTCTTGTTTTCACGTGTTTCCACTAGCTGTTTTGTCACCTATTGCTTATTTGTTCGTCTTGTTTTCTCTGCTGTATCTGTATATCAGTTTCCCTCTGGGACCAATTACTAATAAAGTGAACATAACTATTACTGTTTTAATCAGTACACTAGGGGGTCAAACACCCTAAGATCATTCTAAAATTTGGTTATAAAAAGCATCTTTTTCACTACAGGAACTTAACAGAATGTAAAGTAATGTAGCTATTGTCACTCATTGTGCTTTTATTGCAATTGTTCTGTGCATGCTTTGGAGAGATTGTCGTAGAACTAACTAGCTGAGGAGGTGATGCTTAATCCAGGTGCACTCAGGCAGTGCTAGCTGTGCTGTTGAATGTTATTGGTCAAGCAAATTCGACAGACACACTACAGAAGAAAGGTTAAGCGTGCAGCAGAGCAAACAAAAAATGCGCTGGATGCTGTTTTGGGCCACCATCCTAGTTTGTAAAGCAACAACAGAAATGCAAAGAACAACCTAGGTACTTAAAAGTTCACACTTTGTGGAAAGGTTATGGTAAGGGAAAAACAGTCAAAAATGTTAAATGTCACATTGGCAATTTTGATTACATATTCCTAAGGAACAGGCCAACAATAAGCCCAAAGTGATGTACAGTATGTTCTGGTTTGTTGGTTTGTGCCACTCTCATTTCATTCCCATGTCCACCCATCAGTCACCATCACTGGCCCTGGGCAGACAGAGCAGCTTGTGTTATATTGATCTGTTTCAGCCCTTTTGCTACAGGCTTTCTGTCAGGACCTGGTCTTATCTAATCACACCATTCATTTGTCACACAGTTTCCAGCTACAACCGGTAATTATTAAACACACCAATTACAATAGCAAAATGAACTTCTGGTTCATTAAGCAGTGGACATTAAGCAGGAAAAGGTCTAAAAAGGTCTACAGCTCCGGAGCACACACAGTAGCCTAGAAATCTAGAATTTGCAGCCACGGTCAGTCTAGCAACTCTCCGGTGGCTTGCGAGCTGGAAAAACCAAACTCTGGTCAGGCCAAATCACATCGTGTATGGAGTCGGTGGGCGGGCTTATGGCTGCTGCTGCTGGCGAACAGCGGTCTTTCGAATCGGCTTTGGCCGTGACTCTGGAAGACTTAAGCTTTTCTTTGACAAAAGAACAAAGAACGGCACTGAAGTCATTCATAAAAAAGGAAGATGTGTTCGGAGTTTTGGCGACCGGATACGGCAAAAGTTTAATCTACTAACTGGCTCCGCTGCCTTCTTCGTTGCTCTACTTGGTTGTAGCGCTATCCTATTGCATGCAGAGGGAATTTGACAGACAACCGTTTATCCCGCCCTTCGGATTGAGCCCTGCCAATGGTGAGTTCCCAGACCCAACATCTTGATGTGGGTCTGGCTTGTCAGGCTAACAACACAGTGCATAGAGATTAAACTGGGGCGTGCGAAATACGTAGCAAATAACTTTGGAAAGACAATGTCTTCTGGATGTGTGGGGGGAAATGAGCTTTTCACATTAGGGTGCAGATATTTTCTGTATGTCTCACTCTTTCCAGCTACATACCCACGCCTCCCTGCTACTTCAACCATGTCTCCTCTGATCTCATATTGCAAATTGGACATTCTCCCCCCTTTTTCAGTTCAGAAGAGAAGTAAAAAAAAAAAAGCAAGGGAAGGACTTCAGCAGCATCTGAGATTCCTGAAATTCCTCCTCTAGCTTTTCCAAAATGTTGCACAATTTTACCTTTGTCTTGTTAATGTAGTCACCCCTGTGCTAAACTAATGTTGGAATGCACGAAGAACAGTGGAAACAATGAGCTCATGTACTGTATGTTAGCAGGCTATCTGAGAAAACCTGCTGCCACGCTACACTGCTGTCAATTTGCTGCCTTGTGTTTTTTTCCCCCCACCGAATTCAAAGGAAAGATTAGGTTTTGCAATATCTTGCAATATTTGAATGACTTATTGTCATTGTGAGGCTTGGTGGCAGGGTGGTGACAATAAGCTACTTTACTTGCACATGACAAAGATAAAGTCAAAGCCAACTTACAACAGATTCTGGGCAGCAGTTCTTCAGCCCTCATTTAACTGAAATTTCAATAATTTAAAAAAAAGAAAATCAAAGTAAGTGGGGGAAAAAATGCTAACACGGATATATGAGAACTGTTGAACAAATCAACATGCTAGTCTGAAATTTCAATTTAAAAAGTGATGGCTGTTGCATCCATCAGAGAGGCGAGGCAAGAAGAAAGCGTGTGAGGAGAACAACAAAGCCAAAGGGTATGGAAATTCTCCTCAGGGTAGGATCCACTTTATAGGGTCCTACAAGTGTAGCTCTTCTAACTAATGTCTGATGTGTTGAGCAGCACCCTCCTCCCACTGATAGAAAAGCATGATGGTAGTCCACGTGTCCGAAAGTCAGCATATACCTACAGCAATGCGCTCCTGCCTTAATTACCCTTTACAATGAGCAGTAAACATGCTAATGCAAGACCTTCTGGGGAGAGGGGTTATCAAAGACACTGCAATTTACACTTTAATGTTCATGTTAATAGCATCCAAATATGCAATGAATATTTTAGTATCTTCCACACGACGCTGGCATACATCAAAATGCCTCTCTGACAGTACTGGGGCTCATCATGTGAGCAACTCCATGCTACAAACACAAAGAGCCGCCTTTCAGAAGACAATGTAACGCTTCAGGGATCCAGGAAAAACTGACTCCCACTGCCAAGTGTACAAAGTACTCCATTGCATGTGATTAAAGTGCCGGCCCACTGCATTCACGCCGTCTTCTGGGACACACACCAGGCTAGCTTATTACCCTGGGGGATTGAGTTTAAGCAGCCTTACCAAACTCCCAAAAATCAAACATTCCCTAAACTAACTGGTCACTTTTGCTCCCAGCATTTCATTGTGTGGGTGTGATGTGAAAACCGTTCAGTAAGAATGGGAATCTCAGTAGGAGAAGAGGCTCATTTTTAGTCCTAGAAAGGTTGTAACAACACCAGAATATAAAGTGATACATTATAGCACATATATTCAAAACAAAGCATAAAACCACAGAAGTAGATTTGAACCAATTTTAGTAGTAAAGTTTAATGATTGAACTGTTCCATAGATACAACAGTTAACAATAACAGTTCACCTAAACAGCTTGATGTGATCTTTACAATTTTCCCAAAGGAAAAATTAGACATTTTGAGAATGTGCTTATTTGCTTTCTTGCCTGGAGTTAGATGAAAAAAACAGTCTCATGTCTGTAAGTTCATTAAGCTACCACTAGCAGCCAGTTAGCTTAGCTTAGCTTAGCACAAAGACCAGCCAGCCAGCCTGGCTCTGTCCCAATCCGCCTGCCACCTCTGAAGTGCACAAATTAACACGTTATCCTTCCTTTCTTTAATGCACACGCAAATCAAAATGTACGTAACAACTCGTGGATTTTGTTAGGTGGATTTTGTTATAGTCACGCTAGTTGTTCCCACCTTTGTCCAGTCTTTATGCTAAGCTAAGCTAAATGGATGTCTGTACTAATAGCTCTACATTTACCGTACAGTTTTCCCAAAATGTCAAAGTATTCTTTTAAATGGAAAATGTTCTTCTCTTCTTCATTAGCTGTGACGTTTGCTGATGTTTCTAAACAAGTCAAAGCTCATGGAAGTGACCTTTTAAAAAAAGAAATATTACTTTTGTATAGATAGCTAGACAGGCGAACAGACAGACAGATAGACAGCTATATAGAGATATAGATAGATAGATAGATAGATAGATAGATAGATAGATAGATAGATAGAGATTATATGATGAAGCTCAAGTGGTGGTTATAGTGACATTTGAGAGCCTTTGAGGAAGAGGAGTATAGTCGAAATGAGAACACATTATGTAACATGTCATATCATCTTTGAGCAACACAATAGGGAAATACAATGGAGAGGCAGAGATCAGTTTGTGCGAGACAGTGTGTGCCTTTGGCATTTCGAATGATATTGAATTGGTATTGTGATCCTACATAATCATATAATATCTGGTTGATCCTGTCCGCTCAAGGATGAAAAGCTATTTCTGCCCCGGTGATTCAACAGACTGAAACTAAACAGATGTCAAGGAAAGGCTACCAATTCCATTTGATATGAACATTATCTTGCATTTTTTTTGTTGCCGTGTCAACTTTGACAGGGGAGTAATAAGTACTCAGGTAAATTGAAGCGAATGCTTTTATGTTGAGATAAATGTTAGTGATGAATCTGCAGCCTTGTCTTCTTAACAGTGTTATGGTTTTGGTATTTTGGTCTTGTATTTTGTTCCATTTCTGTTGCCTGGTTTTGTTTATTTCGGTTGCCTGTATTATTATTTCTGCATGTTCCCTGTGTTTGTATATTATTCTGTATATTTCTGTTTAGTTATCTCTTTGTCTATTGTGTTTCCCCTGTCTTGACCGTGTTCTGTGTATTGTGCATTTTTTGGTTAATTCCTGTGTTCTCTGTTTTGTTGTTCTGTGTTAGTTTCTGTGTTTAGGTTATGTCATGTTTCCTGTTTGTTTTTCCCAGTTTCCTGTTTTACTTTGATAGTCCGTTTTCGATCTTGTCTTGTCTAATTTTACCTTCTGTTTTCCCGCCTTGTCTAATTGTCCTGCCCCGCCCTAATGTGTTTCACCTGTTGTACCACCTGTCCCTCATTTGTTCATCACCTCTTGTATTTAACCCCCGTGTTCCTTTTGTCTCGTGTCAGATCATTTTGCATTCCTGTGCCGTCAGTTGTTTGCCTGTATGTGTATCCCTCTGCGTCCTGCCTTTTGTTTTTTTCCTGCCTTTGTTCTGCTGTTTTTGGTAACATTAAAATCCGTGAGTTTTCGCCATCTCCTGCCTGCCGTCCCTCTCTCTCTCTGCATTTTGGGTCCACCATCCCTCACCATGCAACAAACAGTGCTGTTAGAGAGTGCTTTGAAACCACGGGTAGTAAAATTACATCTAGAATAAACTTTAGTTTCTTAACGCTGATTGTGAGGAAAATATACATGACAGTGACACGTGTTTTTTTTTTTTGCCGTTGTGTTAAAAAGGTATGCTGTGTTAAAACATGATGAAATATGTGTTACGCCTGAGTCACGGATGATCATTTTTGCTTCTTGGTTAGAGCACTGCCTAAACGCGATGACTTGATTTTTGTTTTGACAGATTTATTAAATATTCACATTGATTAACAGTTTGCATTTTCGTCAGTTAAGCCCTGAGGCAATCTAAATCAAAAACGTTTAAGGTAAAGAAGCAGAACCGGCGAGATCAGTATGAACCCAGACAAATGTAAACCCAAAGGGTTGAGCACTAGCAGGTGGGCTGAAAATGAAGCAGTTTATATGGATAATTACAGAGAACACTGAAAACCTACATCATTATTTGGAATACATCCATGGCTTTGCCTTGTTTACTCCTGTATCCACTTAGCGAAATGTGGAAACACTATGACGTAATGCAGAATGAACAATGAGGCAGTTATCCAACATGATGTGTTTCTAATAAAGCGAGAACTTTTAAAAACAGGTTGGTGCCCTGATTTCTTTTTTAATATGCTTCAGACAATGCATCCCTAACACCTCTATTACACTACTGCCTCCCACAAACATGTGGCTTCAATTAAGCTGCAGGCATTCATGTCATACGAGTCAGTGGATGGCATGAATCCACAGATTATAGCATGGGAGCAAGGATGACTGAAAATCAATAGTTCCCTGAGCCCTAGCAAAAGTACCTCTCGCTGAGATGTTTCAAAGAGAAGAAAATCAGAAGAAAGGAACAATGCTATTTAAGCACCAGTGGTTTCACCCTGCAGTCACTGTGGTTAGAGTGCATTTCCACTCTTACTGCCTCACGCTCAATTCGCATGGGACTAATGGCACAGTATGTTCAGAACTCATGGAATTAATCAATTAGCTACTTACTTCACAGCATAAGGACTCGAAAATGAAATTTAGAACGTTGGATAAGTCTGTGAAGTGAATCATTTTACAGTTTGTCACGATCCAAAGCTAAACGCTTCAAATTGCCTCCCAAAAACATTCACAACCGTCCTCTACAGTTACCACTACTGCCTCCAGTCTTATAAGTGCACAACATTTTGCATCTAAAAGAAAAAGAAATCATTGGATACCAAAAGCAAGTTCAATTTGCTTGGGATTAGTACGTATTACCCTGGGACCTCTGACTTCACCAAGATGTGGCAGGCAATTTGCACTTAGGGCTGGGCAATATATCGATATATCGATATCGTGATACAAGATTAGATATCGTTTTAAGGCGCTGAAACACTGAGCCGATAATCGGCCGTCGGACAGTCTGGCGAGGTCAGTGACTCGAGTCTGTTCGGTGTGTTCCGTGCCGTTGTCCATCCGAGGGGCCGGCGGCCTTCATTTTGGCCGATTTGACATGTATAATCGGCGGAGCGGGCACTGCCGGCAGTTAGACTCAAATGACCCATCTGATTGGTGGAGTGCTAACCCGGTAACGGGGAGCGGAATGAGCGTGACTAGAGTCTCTCAAACTCTGACGAAATTTTTTTAAACTGACCTTTGTTGATCTGAAACAAAGACAGATTCAACAACTGCACGGCCTATTTCTCGTTTAAAATGTTTTCAGAAACACGTTTCGTGAACTATTTTAGTAAAATATGAGATCGTATTCTGAACAAGCCTCCATGACAGTTTGGCTTTGAATTTCCGGAGAAACCAGACCCACGTGACGCGTTCGTCCAATCAGCTGCTGGTTTTCATTTTTGGGCGACAATACAGATTAGCGCCGCCTGCTGTTATGGAGACGTATTACGTCTCGTCACTTTGGTGTGTTCCGAGGCACTTTTTTTGACCAATTTGGGGAGACTGATCAGCCCAACTGCCTTTTCTGCCGAGGGTCGGCCATCTGGTCTGCGTGTCTGCAGCTTTAGATTTTGGATATCATTATATCGTAATATAGCTTGTGTTGTCTTTACCTGTTTTTAAAGGCTGCAGTACAATAAATTGATGTAATTTTCTGAATTTACCAGACTGTTATAGCTGTCTTTACCCACTTAAACTATATCCACGTTACTGATGAGTATTTGTCTAAAATCTGATGTGTAAATATTTTGTGAAAGCACCAATAGTCAACACTACAATATCGATATTGACGTGTTTGGTCCAAAATATCGTGATATTTGATTTTCTCCATATCGCCCAGCTCTATTTGAACTGGAATTTTGCTTAAATTACAACCATGGCAGACGCGCATCAGGATTAAAATCATCAACGATCACTTCCCATCCTCAGGTTAAATTAGTTCTGTGAAAATACTGTAGGGCTTTATAAAGTTCCATCAGTATTCATAAACATGAACGGGTCTCTTCAGAAGCTTAAAACCAGAGATAAAATGTGGCTCTGCTGCACTGACGATGAATTAGATATCAACTTTGTAGGATGAAACTGTGAAACTTCACAGCGAAATTAACTTATTATAGAGCTCCCAGTGATGAGGCAGAAAAGCTCGCCTGTGTAATGTCATGTGTCCACAAAGGCTCCCATTCACTGTCAAAAAAGCTCGTCCACAATACGTCTCCTGATCATCAGTTTTAGTGCATGTGGCTCAAAGAGGGACTTGTTCCTGCTCACACATTACGACGGAATTGTCCAAGATCATAGGCTAATGCATGTGCAAACACATTTTTTTGTCAGGGATGAATCTTTTTTTCTTTTCTTGAATGTTGATCACTGTAGCACTGTTTACTGTAGCCTCACAGTGACTGAATAGCCTGACAAGCGCTGTTGGGAATGTACCACTGGACATTTTGGAGCTAGTCAGTCTGATTGAGTCATAAGAGTTTGTTCGTGGGGCTAACAGGACTTGGATAAAAGATTAGGAGTCTATTGAGTCTTGATTAATGTTAGAGGACATAACCTCTGGCCAGTGGTGCTGATAGATTTACAATAGGCTATATATACAGGGTCTCGGTGGCAAAATTGCACGCTGAATTGGAGCAATTTGAAGTCAGTGAGGACGAAACAATCAAAGGGTACCCTCAGGACACAATCTACATCAAAACAGAACTGTCACAACTCCGTAATGAGGCAAACAAGCGCATTAACTGACAAATGAACACAAGCAACAAAACAGAAAGACATATCTCAAAGGCAAGAGCCCCAATTTCATTTTTGTTGTTTTCTAAATCAGAAGGAATGTGATGACGGTGGGAGCAGAAATTCCTCTGCATATTTATACAGGACCTTGCCTGTGTTAAACCCTGCCCCACCCCCTGGACTTAGGCTGCCTGATTAGTATTCAGTGAATTCATTAAGACACAATTGCTGGTGTCTGGGAACATGGGGACTCTTGGTGGAGGAGAGGTTGAGTTCAGCCCACTGGGTAAGTCCCTACAGAGGAAAAAACACCCCCATCCCCCAAACCTGAAGGTTACCATGTCCTTACCCAGCTACTGATCTGATGATCACAGGCAAACAGCGGTGCTGGGGGCTCAATGTTAAGATCTTTATTTGCACATGTTGTGTTGTTGCCAGCATGCACAGATCTGCACCGTGCCTCAGAAAATGGTAAGTGTGAGTTTGACTTTTGGCTTGATTGAACCCAAAGGCAATCACCCACAATTTATCACCCAGGAGAGAGTGTTGTTGTGCTGACTTATAATACAGCGGTTCCCCTTGTAAGCCATAAAAAAATACAAATGAGATAAGACTTTGTAGCCCGCAGACCATCCATTCCTCAAAAGTTGCGCCCCCTCCCTGCCTCCACCCCTCACCTCCCCAACTATTAAAAATCAATGTTAAGATGAATGAACAGCAGAGATCCGGGGGAGGGGGGGGGGGGGGGGTGGACACACCAGGTAGAAAACTCTTCCGGCTGCTCCAATGGTTCATACGTTAGGGAGTGGGCTTTGGTTTGTGTCCCGACAAACTGGTGATGAATCATTCCTCAGGGAAGCGCTTACACACTTCAGCCAGTTTAATGGAAAACAACCCAAAAAAAGCTGTCCTGCATGAGAGCTTCACAGTAATAAATCACAGGCGAGGAGAAAATATTGCATATGGCTACGGTGCACAAATCCATTAGAGTTTGGCTAAACTCTCCTCTCACTGCTGGACTGTCAATCTTGAATGTTTCTTCCATCCTGCTGTTATCAATTTGACCTGGAGCTCCAAATACAAATCTTTTCATCATCACTTCCTACGTCTGAAAATGATTCTCTAATTATGAGAGAATTATCAAACAGGGGCAGAAACACTCCCCCCGGGGTTTAATATCACAATATAGGCTTCTCTGTTTTGCCTCAAGTGGTCTTTTGATTGCTAAGGAAATATCTTTTGCCCGCAGTCAGTTTTAAGGTGTTCGCAATAAAACTAATTACCATTAAAAAAAACAAAAAAACAAAAGGAGAATAATACCAAGAGCAGCTTCTGGCAGTCCACAGTGCGTATCCCAGAGAGACCTATGTGCCATATCCTGAGGCTTCTTTCTGTTTTTCTCCACCACAATGAGGAAGAAAGACTTTGATCATCCAATCGACTGTATCTCACTCAGCAGGAGAAGAGGAAAGCCAAGTCAGGGCGTAAAAGTTTGGTTTGCCGCACGAGGGAATGCAGAGCAGAGGAAAATGAGGTGAACTGTCATGAAAAGAAAAGCAGAAAACCTTGAGAAGCTGCAACACACTCGACAGCAAACCAAACTGCAGAAGCAAGTTAGACTGGGTAAACCCAGCCCGATCTGCCAGCGATTTGATGTCGCCCTGCAGCTCAGGCTGGAAACCTGTACGTTCATCTATCCTGCTTCCGTTACAAATCTGCGGGGACCAATCACAAACTGGCTTATCCACCTGGCGCGCTATTGGCGGGTTTAACACGGTGACAATAGAGAAGCGACGGCAAGCAGCTTTTTGTTTACATTCAACATGGCGGCCACCGAAGCACAGCAAACATTCTCTTAATACATCCATGGCAGCAACCCGTTGATGCCGCTGTTTTAAAAGATTTCGCTCTGCAAAGTACGTCACCCGGATCGTTGGTCTGATTGGTTGAAGGACTATCCAGTTGCGTACAGAGTCATTTGAACTATGCCCGTTGATCACGACTCTTGTGCAGTATAAAATCCAGAACAGACTCCCCAGACTAATGTTCAATCTTAAAAGATTGAGCTTTGTCTTGGTGATAACCAGATTAGAGGCAAGTGTTAAACAAAAACAAATAATCTATAATAAACCTTTTCTGACACACACACACACACACACACACACACACACACACACACACACACAGCGCGGTTACCGGATTGTCACGACAAGAGTGGAAATGAAGTTGCCAGAGATTGCGGATAGATCACCAACATCAAGAACAATGCTGACTTTGGAGGTGGTGGTGGTGAGTGAGCTTAAGTATCAGTTCACATCGTAGAATGAATTCATTAATCCTTTGTGGGATCAATGCAGGATTGGAATTCCTTTGCACCATGTCTAGATTTTTGTCATGGAGCCAAAGCAAAAAGAAAAAAGAAAGTCTTCCTCTCAGCAGGGACCAAAGTATTCTGTCTGTCTCAAAAGATTTTCTTTTGGAGCCCAGGCATGGCAGGCACATAAGCATGAACGTGACAGCACGAGCGAGTCGATAAACACACCCAGGCCGAGCACTTTTATTTAGGAAGAAGGGAGTACTTCAAAGTTCAGCCGACGGGGTTAAGAGAGAATACGAAAGAATAAAGAGGAATCTGAGCTGGCTGAAAATGCATTTTGAGATGGACAGAAACGGATGCAGCGACAACAACAGCTCCAATAAATACATCTTCAGTTGTATTCAAGTTCAAGTATTTAATGAGTATTACAGTATAGCAAAGTAATTATTTGTATTAGTTATTTCTAGCAAACTGCCTAATATGTTTTGACAAAATGTCCACAGAAAAGCAGAGAGTAAGCATGAACTATAAATCACACTAAAACACGATGACACTAATGCAAGAAGTAAAAACAAAAATGCAAAGGGAGATATATGAGTTGTGTTCCAGTGGAAACAGCAACAAAGAAAGGAGTGTGTTTATGTGTATATGAGTGTGTGTGACTAAGATCAGGGGCATGTTGCAAAAGTTTAAGTGCTGAGTGTAGCTGCAATGGGATTAGTGGTACCCGGAGGGCACAGATGGCACCCAAATCCTCAGAGTCGTTCTGAAAAGGTCACACACAAATACAGGAGAGCCACCTACTCACCCACCGATCCACTGCTGCTTACAGATTCCTCGGGCTGGTTTTCGGCTCGGGCTTTTAGTCCCTCATCAATCCTCTGAATGCTCCACAATCATTCTTTTCAAGTGTGTAACAGAGAGCAGAACAGAAATGCCTTCAAAATGTCAAACGGCAGCAGGCCAGACTTGCTGTCATTGATGAGATCGCAGCAATGGCTGAATTCAATAAAAAGCTTGTGGCGCTTTAGAGGACAACTGATTTTAATGCAGCTCTTTTGTTACAATGTTTAATGGAACAGGAAGCAAGAAGGAAGCGATGCAGAGTGAATTGTATGAAAAAGACATTAGTCTTTATGGCCGTGCAGAGAACAAATGAATCGCTGTGCACCTTGTAATTTAGTCTGCAGGTCGTATTTGACCCTTCTCCATTCTTCTCCTCTCATTCATCTGTCTCTGTCATACTGCATGTACTCATGTTAGGTCTGTTGTTTTTGCATTGCAGTAAAGAGGCTCTCATTCCTCTTCTGTCTTGTTTTGCCATAATGCTGTGTCTGTGTATTTCCTGCCACCATACGGCTGCATCGTCCCCAGGCGCTGGCTCCTTGGCCAACACCATATGGCAAGGCCAACTAGGCAGGCAGCGCTCCGCAAGACTCTCACAGCATCTCCGGTATCCGTGTTTTCTTCAAGAGACCCAATAAACCACTTACAGAGGGTTATTACTGCGTATAGAAAATACACATACAGTACATACCAACTCATATACAATCGGAGCACAGCACAGCAAGGCTGCAAAGCAATTAGCAGAACAGACCACGATGGATGGATGGTGGTCCACACGTCTGCTGCTGGCCTCAGGTTTTCAGGTAAGAGCCTCTACATCTATTTGTGCATCATGAGGTCTTCATTAAAAATAGTTGTTTTTTCAGGAGGTAGTTGAGTAGTAGAGGGAGTTTGCCTGGAAGACAAAATCCTCCTTCTTACTCCACCATACTGCTTGTAAACTCAGAAAACATCCACTGAGAATGGACTTAGCCTGACAGCTGGCAAAGCAATCACTGAACTATGGGGAGCAGTGCTGATGATGACATGAGTCAGAACTCTCTACACTCTAAAACCTGGAGAATAACTACTTCTACTACATGCTGTGGGTGTAAAATGAAGTGTGATTCTGTAGCAGCATGGCTCATGTCGGACCAGTTTTGCTGGGTAATTTATGAGAATGCTGACAAACGCTGACAATAACTTGGAAATTAATGAATTAAAACAATTCATTAATTTGGAAATCAGTTGGAAAGGCAACCACACTGTAAGAAAAAAATCTGTAGAAAAATGGATAATGTCCTGGCAGAAATGTACCAGTGCCTTTTCCGTTAAGTTTACAGACATTTCTCTGTACCTTTAAATGGACATTTCTGTTATCAATATCAAAATACAGAAAAACATCCATGCTGCGGAGCGGAGGAGGGTCTGGCTAGTCCACACAGCATTCCGGGATGGGAGAAAAACGTACTCTGGTTTATTGGCATTTCTTTAAACCAATCACAATCGTCATGGGCGGCACTAAGCTCCGCATGGAGCCGCTGCAAAATAGTTGTGCGAGAGAAAACTCAGATTGGACAGATAGTCTAGCTAGCTGTCTGGATTTACCCTGCAGAGATCTGAGGAGCAGTTAACCATAGTCCTCAGAAATCCACCGGAGGTTAGAATTACAACACAAAGAAAGCAGAAGGTAACGGACATCAGCGAAAATACATGCATCCCGCGGAATATGGGTGAAATGTGTGTGTTTGCTGTGTGAGCATTTTATTTCAAAACACAGAAATTACAAGGTGCAGCAGTAATTTGCTGGACTGCTGGAATGCCGGACGCCTATCAGCTCCTCAGCTTGCGAGTCAGGCTGTATTGTGATTGGTTGAAAGCAGTGATGAGTACTCG
Organism: Zingel zingel; assembly: GCA_023566125.1. NCBI lineage: Eukaryota > Metazoa > Chordata > Actinopteri > Perciformes > Percidae > Zingel > Zingel zingel. The sequence goes on along the minus strand of CM042316.1, from coordinate 5,534,838 downwards.
AGTCCCACTCAAGCCGCTATTCTCTGGAATTGTGACTCGACTTGGACTCGCGTACTGATGACTTGGACTTGGACTTGAAGATTTATGAAATAGGACTCGGAAGTTGGATAATGTTTCTGACTACTTTTATGTGTAATAAGTCATAAAAATAAAATATAAAATATAACTGCTTCATGCAGGGGCCAGTGATGGAGTACTCAAGTTCTTGACTTGAGTCGCTATTCTCTGGACTTGTGACTCGACACGGACTCAGGTAATGGGGACTCAACTCGGACTCTTCATTGGTAGTCTATATCCACGACGTTTCCCTTCCGGGATTGTTAAGGTGCTGCCGGAAATTCCGCCTGATGTCTTTCATTTCAGCTGGATGTCCGGAAACTCCGGTGGATTTCTGAGGACTATGGTTAACTGCTCCTCAGATCTCTGCAGGGTAAATCCAGACCGCTAACTAGACTATCTGTCCAATCTGAGTTTTCTTTTGCAGGACTAAAACTACTTTTGAACGTACACCTTCCACCAAAACAAGTTCCTTCCTGAGACTATTTTGCAGAGGCGCAGTGGGTCTGTCTGGCGCTTAGCACCACCCAAGACGATTGGGATTGGTTTAAAGAAATGCCAATAAACCAAAGCACATTTTCCTCCCATCCCGGAATGCTGCATGGACTAGTCAAAGCGAGACTCCTTCTTTGGTGACTTTGGTGACTCGGACTGGAGCACAGAGGACTTGAGACTTGACTCGGACTCGACAGCTGGTGATTCGTCTACCACATTGGTTGAAAGAAAAAGAAACATCAAGTACCTTAGTTAATGTTTTTGCGCTTTAGTTTATTCTGACAAATAGTGTGGGGGGGGGGTGGTGTTTCTTCCCCATTTTTGGCACCAGCAGTGTTAGAATGAAACCAACTCGTGGGAAGGAAGTGTGAAACCAAATCTGGAGAGAAAGCTGTGAATCGACTCACCAAACTGTGGTGGCAGACAAGACAGGTGGACTACGTGTTATAGTGTGAAGATGAAGCATTGGTACCACAGGGTCACACTTCATGTTGAGTAAGCTACTCTCTACACGCTCATTTCAAATGGGGAGGTGTTGTCACATTTCCTCTGCACTTTGGAAGGAAACTGAACTTTGACCATTTTGTGTTGAAAATCTTCCATCTGTGAATCAGAGATACTACAAAATGTGATGTTAAAATATTATAATTAATTATCTAATGAGTTCCATCTGTCCACATGAAATCCTCGCACAGAGCTCCGCAGTTTGCAGGGACATACAGTACATTAAATACATTATGGAGTAACTGATACCGGTGTCAACACTTGAGAAGTGACAGAGAGTCAGCGCCACCCCTGACATCTGTGACTGATTACAAGTTGTAATGTGCCAGTGATAAATGTGCGAACATGAGGCGGTGATGAATTTCACACTGTTCCCCAGGAATCCAGGGCCTTCCATTAGATGTCTTATTACTGTCTCTCCCTCCTGATGGCTTAATTGATCCTTGAGGGCCAACAAAGTAAACCCTCCTCCACCCATCCAGAGATTATGATACCCGATAGGACGACCACAGCAGCTTTTAACCCAACTGGCCTCTTCAACATTCAATTACAGAAGTGGTAAGGCACTGAGTCTCTTGTAATATCGAGCAGCTGCTGGACCATAAAGGTGAATGCAGTGTTTTATCACATAACTTAATTTTCATTGGATGCAACTTGTTTTTCCTCAGCAGAGAAAACATGAAAATAGGGCCACTGGTCTGATTGGCATGTCCTGCTGCCTGGGCTTCCTCTGCCTTCCTCTGGTGCGTGCTAAACTGAGCGCCTTCATGGATGAATTCAGAGGAGAAATGCCAAGCATGGAGGAATAGCACCACAGAGGTTGACCACAGCATGTGCTGCTGCTTGTTATTCCCTGTGTTTGCCTGTTTTCCATTGTATTTATAGCAGGGGGAACTTGATTTAGATCTGCTCTATCTGGTGATTCGTTGTAGGGATGGGTGCCACATCTTCCGCTCTTCTGTGCAATCCCCCCCCTCCCCCCCACACACTCTGCTTACTGGCTTTTATTTAAAGAAGATGGTAAGTGAGATAGCAGGGCGTCTTTTTTGCTCTGACACCAGCTGCTGCTACTGCTGCTGCACAGTTTATGATGCTGGCTGGGAGGCATTATGAAGTGGGGGGGGTATTTGGAGTCTGTGGAGGTGAAAAAAAAAATCCCTCCCACTTTCTCTGGTGGTATGCAAAGATTTCACGGGCGGCCTCCAGAGCCCCTTTTCCTTACACAACCCTCCCCCAGCCTGAGCTCCCATCAAACCTTCAGCAGCCCCAGTAACAGAGCTGAGGTCTGGGGCACAGAGGAGGAAGAGGCTGATTAAAAATCATCTTCACCCTCCGACTTCCATGTCTGGTTCTCCTTATACCTCGATATTAAGATGTGCAGGGGTTTGTACCTACAAATGGAGCGAGTGTAGGTGGAAATGGATTTCATTTCATGTAAAAGCACTCAGCAGGAAATGTAGGGCAGGATAGCCGAGCTGCCACAAGATGATTTTATGATTTAATGAAGCAGGGCACCAACATCAAGAAAAAGAATAGCAAAAATAAAATTCTCTGTATATTCCTGAATATTTCAGCAGCACAGACATGAGCCCATTTCCTCTATAATTTCATTTTAGAGGAGATCATAATACCTCTTAATGGGAAGGAAAGTCATTGCAAAGGACAAGTGGTAATGTGATCGTCTACCCATGACTGACACTCAATTCAATTCTTTCTTTAAATGCCCTGATTTCATTACCCTCTAATGTATTCTTTACTCAGTATGCTAGTGGAGAGAGAAGTGGGTGAAATGAGGGAAGGGGCGGTTAAAGATGAGCTGCTATCTCAAATGTCTCATTTCATGGGTTATTTTTCTGCTGGTAAAAAAAAAATTCAAATTGAGCAATTTCGAATCCGATGATAAATCAGCATCTGGCTTCAGCTGAAACAGGCCGTTTGTTTCCTTCACTGCAGTGTTAAGTTGAAGTTTGTTGAAGCTGTATTTGACTTCCTCTCGAAAGGAGCAAACACGGAGCTTGGCCTTCAGCAGCTTTGTCAGGGACAACGTGTCATTCACTTTGCCACAATTGCAAGACTTTCTGAGTTTACTTGCCAGAGTAAATAACTCACCATAAGGCTGGCCGTCTGTCTGACGGAGCTTTATTGTTGAATGCTGAACTATATACAGAAGTGTGTGCAAAACACCAAGATTGTACTTTATGATAGGGCTGGGCAATACATTGATATTATATCGATATTGTGCTATGAGACTAGATACTGTTTTAGATTTTGGATATCGTAATATCATAATATGACACAAGTGTCTTTTCCTGGTTTTAAAGACTGCATTACAGTAAAGTGACAGTACAGTAGCCGTTAACCACTAAGCCATTATATCCACTAGGGATAGACCGATTATCGGGCTGTTTTTTGTCAGTTTACAGATTATCTGTATCAGCGTTTTATTTGACAGATAACCGATAAAGTTAATTAATTAAAAAGTGCACTGCTTTGGCTCGGCTGAACTTCAGGCAAATACTGACTTCTACCGATTCACACAATGCTGCTAAAACAGACTGTGAAGCCTTCAAACCACAGCCAGATGGATGCATTGTGTGACAAAACCCAAGCAAAAAAGGCACACAAATTACTTGCAAACAGTCCTTTGTCTTCTAAAATCTTTGCGTGGCAGAGAACAACACTCTGACGAGGAGCATCTTTGGCTGCCTGTGCACCGTGTGCATGTGTTTGCATAACTGCGAGAGACTTGATTGTTTGCTCTACTCTGGCTACGTGACAAAGCTACAACGGAAATTTACAACAGGAAGAAAACAATGATATTAAATGTTGTTTTGGCAAATATTTATGTGTGATATGTGAGCAGCTTCCAAAACAAAATGGAACCCAGAATGAAAACAGGAAAGAGCACAAACAGCACAGCCAGTGAAACTAACTTCCCAGGCTATTTGCTCATCGTCACCTCTGAGTGCGAGAGCGGTCACGCCTGTTTGTTGCCTCCGAGGTGGCTGGAGGCTCCCTGCAGGGAAAAAGGGCATTCTTTACTGATTTTCATTTCCACGCATACCAACAGAGCGTGGGGGAAGAGACACGCCACTGCTCCGGTGCCCACCTGGTGACCAGATGAAGGCTTTAGGGTTCAGCAACCCCCTTGTAGCTCTGCATATGCAAGCAGTACAGGACAGGCGCTAGGCTGGACCTGGCCTGCAGCCTGTCTTGAAGACGGATGAGGCAACAGTGCTGGGCCTGGGGCCCCCTGGCTCCCTGCAGGGACCTCACTATTGGCCTGGTAGATTAGGTCTGGATCACACTTGACGTGCCACTGCAGAAAGCAATGGGGTGGCGGAGAGAGAGAGAGAGAGAGGATGGAGTGTTTCTCTCGACTTCAAAAGTGGAGCAGCCAACATGTGATCTGGTGTTTGAGATGGTTAGAACCGTTCTATGTAGTAATCTAACAGATATACCTAGCCTAGCTATTGCTGAAACAATTCAGGGGATTAATCTGTCGATTATATTTTCGATTAAAGGATTAGTAGTTTGTTCTGTAAAATGTCCCAGAGCTAGAGATGACGTCCTCAAATGTCTTGTTTTGTCCACAACTCAAAGATATTCAGTTTACTGTCCCAGAGCAGAGAAGAGACCAGAAAATATTCACATTCAACAAGCTGGAATCAGAGAATTTTGACCTTTTTGTTTTAATAAAAAAAGTACTTAAACCGATTTATTAATAGTCAACAACTAATCGATTAATCTTTGCAGCTCTAATACAATTAGTTAGATAATCAATTATTCAATCAAAAGAAAATATATATATGTAATGGTTTAAGTCATTTATTAAAGTTCCAGTGTTATCATTATCAAAATCTGTGTTGCACGTTCACAAACGTGTCCTTTTTCATGAATATTTAACCACCACCATCAATTCCAAGTATTCCTTTTGGCTTGACATTTTACATTTGCATTCACATGAACTGGGGTAGACGCTCCATATTCATGCGGCATCTTGAAATACGTTAGCCGGTAAGGGACATACAGGACATACTGCTCCGCCTTTCGCTGTCACATGATAAACTCACAGGTGCTGCTAATGGGTAAGCAAGAGACCGGCTTTTTGAAGCGTGAAGGCTACCGTAGCTATAATACATACTTTGAACTGCGTGGTGAGTTGAGTTGATTGCGATATATGATCTCAACGCTAGATGGGAGAAATTCTCACACATTGGACCTTTAAGTCATTTATTAAGCAAAAAATGCCAAACATTGACTGGTTCCAGCTTTTTGGATGTGAGGATTAGCCTTTTCTCTGTTTTATATCATGGTAAATTGAATATCCTTAGGTATTGGACTGTTGGTTGGACAAAACAAGCAATTTGAAGGTGTCACCTTGGCCTCGAGGAAATGAGTTGCACCCCTATACATAATAATATAGATCATCACCTATGTACAGCATTTCATTTGTATTGTTTAGACCATTAGTACATAATAATAACAGATCGTCCTTCGAACAGTTTCGTATTATCACGGGAAAGAGCACATTAGCAGCCACTGAAGCGGCAGCAGCACATTTTCCCCATGTTCCCCTCCCCACCCCCACCTATTACTGCTTCCTGAAGATATATATAGGCAGCCATATACATGCCAATGAATCACAGTCCTGCTCTGCACACGACACGTTGCCCTTGGTTAGGTGTTACTTCTCAAGCTCAAGGTCTAACAACCGGGTAATTATCACAAAGGGGTGAGATAAAGGAGGATGTAGAGAATGATATGTTTACCCAAAGTGCATGGGGGGTTTCTTAATTGCTAAACGCTTAGTGTAGGATCAATCATTGTTGTTGTTTTTAAAGACAAGCCAAAATCAGAGGACAGTGGCTGGATGTCAGAAAGAGAACAAACATGGCCGGGTTGGTTCAGTGGGTAGAGCAGGCACACATATACTGAGAGGCTTATGCCTCGACGCAGAGGTCCAGGGTTCGAGTCCGACCTGTGATGATTTCCTGAGTGTCTTCCTCCTCTCTCCCTCCCCCTTTTCTCACCTAAGCTGTCCTATCAATTAAAGTCGGAAAAGCCCCCCCAAAAAAAGAAGAAAGAAAGAGATCAAAAGTGCCGTATGTGAAGAATTGTCGATCAAGAATTCTAAAAGAAAAAGTCTTAGGAGAAACACACTCAAAGCTCTTACCCTACAATCACATTAGCTACAAGAGACAGAGACAAAGTGACAGGCTACCATTCGTTTTCAATGGGGGTGGCCATTTGCCAGCGACAAGTGACGAGCTTGCCGCTGCCACGAGCAAGGAGGGGCCAAAATAGACAAGAAGTCTATTTTATGCAAATGCTGAGCGATGCAACAAAGCGACTGCCAATATGATTGAAGGCAGCGTGAGGGCAGAGTGACGTATGTCAGTGGCTCGAGTCGAAAAAAATAATTCAAGATGGCAGAAAACGCTGGTGGAGGGTGGGGGTGTGGCCTTGTCCAACTGCCACTTTGCTCGTTTGAAAGCCATGATGTCTCTTTCTCATGGGTGGGCCAAATTCTCCGGGCGGGCAAAGCAGAGAAAGGGGAGGTAACCTTGCTCCTTATGACCTCATAAGGAGCAAGATTCCAGATCGGCCCATCTGATCTTTCATTTTCTCAAAGGCAGAGCAGGATACCCAGGGCTCGGTTTACACCTATCACCATTTCTAGCCACTGGGGGACCATAGGCAGGCTGGGGAAAAGCATATTAATGTTAAAAAAACTCATAAAGTGAAATGTTCATGCCATGGGACCTTTAAAGGCAAATAATAGAAGTAAGTTCAGAAAACACGTGTCATATGATATTACGTTATCCAAAATCTAAGACGATATCTAGCCTAATATATTGATATGATATTGATATATAGCCCAGTCCTAGATTCAGCCATGGTCGCTCATCATCTAGTGCCAAATAGTGGTCTGTCGGTAGCTCTAGAGAAGATGTATATCTCTTTTCACAGATCAATAAGTCCTGCAGACGCCCCTGTCACGAGCGCGGGCCTGGTTCCTGCTTGTGTCTCCATACTGCACTGTCCCCTCTACCACTACACTCCTGTGTAATGCCTGCAGGGCTTTCCAAGGGTAGAAGAGCACGCTGGAAATTTCAAAGCCTAGAGCAAGGACACTACCGGGCTCCCAGCTGACTGATCTGAGCTTTGATCATGATTACAGCTTTCTGGGGCTTAGGTGCAGGTGTCTTCCTGACTCAGCGACACCCTGCTGAGAGCCCATCAATAAGGAGTGGGAAGGATGACTGTTGAATACTTTGGCTCGACGACAACACACCTTTAAATCCCCACGATACCACTGTACAAGCTGTCTTCTTTGAAATGTTGTTTTGTTCAGTTGCCTTTCCAAGAAAGAGGATATTGAAACCCAGGGGAGCTTATGACTAGATATTTTTTTCCATAAAGGAAATCACAACTTCTTGCCCAAAGAATAAGAACCATCCGTTGTATCTGGTTTTCTTATCAAACCATGCAGGTTTTTACTTTGGGCTGCGAGCCCCCTATCACACGTTACAGCAGTGAAAACAATTTCATAGTGACTACACTGAAAGTTATTGTTGAACACTAGTGCCTTTTTTGTTTGAAGTTTGGAGTGGCTTATGTGTGGTATAAATGTGTCTTTTTAAACTGAATCTGTGTCGCCGAATCTATGAATCTATGTGCATCTCTTCTTGTTGAGGGTAAACCACATATGTATTTTTATAAATTTTTTAGGACAGCTGAAGACAGAAAAAGGGGAGAGAGGGGGATTACCACACAGCAAAGGGCCGTAGGTCGGAATGGAACCCGGGCCCGCTGCATCGAGGACTAAACCTCTATATATGGGCACCCGCTCTACCAACTGAGCTATCCAAGCGCCATCACATGGGTATTTTCAATCCTAAATGGGCTGTAGATATATGTCATATTGATACTTTACAGTTATATGAGTGAAGCTGCATTCACAATGTGAATGCAGCTCAAAGCTGCCAGGATGGCAGCTTTGAGCTGCATTCACATTGTCTGCGTCAGTCCTCAGACGGTGCGGCACAAACGCAGGTCTGCCCATTCATTTTGAATGGGGGTAGTGCATTTGTGCTGCGGCGGTTGGGCCGCAGGAGGGGAGCCGAAAAAACTCAGCGGCCTGCAACGAGGGGGAATAACACAACAGAATTCACCCAAGTGGGCCGTTTAAGTGACACTCACCGCTGCGGCGAATCGTCGGATCAGATTTACTAGTGTGAATTTGCCCTTATTGGGAAACTCCACCCAGGAATAGGGGTGTAAGAAAAAATGTATACACTTGAGTATCGCGAAATTTTATTTAGCAATACTGTATCGATTTTCAAAAACGCAATATTGATTTTTTTTTTTAGTTTATGTGCAAAAATATTCATGTAAGACAATGGTTGACGTTTATGTTGTGTTTAAACCCCCTACTGATAGATGGCTATGCTGAGACCACCACTAGTGTCCTTGTAACCGGCAATTTCCACTGGATGCGTAACGGCTGCGTAACAGCTCTGGAACGTCGACGGGTCATTAGGTTTCCATTAAAGTCAATGTGTGTATTTCCACTGACTGCGGAACGTCTGCGTCCATACTCCATTTCAGCTCCGGCGGTCCGCAGCCCTCCGGAGCAGATATGTAGAGCTTCTATCCGCAACAAATCCGGACCTAGTGGATATTGATGGACGGTGGAGCACGCAGCCGGTCCGCAGACGTTCCGCATCCAGTGGAAATCCACTGTAACAGTGCCTAGCAGTGTCTGACTTATTGCTAGAAGCTAACAATGTAGCTATGGCTGAACTTTGGCCTACTTTTGGCATATACAAATTTGCTCACTAAGAACCTGTGAACCACAATCCCAAACTGGCAGTTTGATTTTCTGTGTACTGAATTGTTTACCTAAATTAAACTTCTTTGACTTTTATGCACATCATGTCTTTTTTTAAATATTAGTTTTTCTAAAATTATACTTGAAACAAATCCCAATATATCGCCTTACGCACAGTATCAAAATATATTGTAATATATTGAATCGTGACCCATGTATCGTGATACGTATCGTATCGCCAGATTCTTGCCAATACACAGCCCTACCCAGGAACACTGTATGTTATAAATGATGCCTGTTTTCAGTTTGGTTTAGGTGATATTTTTCATATTATTCCTGCAGATAACTAGTTAACAACATGCCAATGTATATTTAGTACAGTCATGTCAGTCTTCAGTGATGTAAACGTCCACAGTAAACATCAGGTTTTTGTTCCATGCTAAAACATTTGAGATCTGATCAAGAGCTCCTTTCTAGACGTTTTGCACCAACGTGCAACAATAATACTAACTGAAATCCACTGCAGAATGGACAGATGTCCCAGTTTTTGACTGCAGAGCAGCCACTTGATTTACATTAAGCGGTGCAGCTCTGGCTTGGCAGTCTGATCTTAAAGTTGATCATGTGGGTGCATCCGCCAAGATACATAATAAAATCCTGCTCGTATCCTAGAGGACATTTCCAGCACAGATCACCAGCCAGCGAGTCCACATGCTTTTCAGCTGTTTCTCGTCTTTTTGGACAAGCCAGCTAATGGATAACTCATCTCCAACTGCCCTGCCTGAGGAAGTGGAAGCTTAATGATGTCAAAGCTCCAGACTCAGTGGAGGCTGGAGGGCACGATGCTGAGAGAATAATGGACATTTAGTGGCCAAAACCCAGCAGGGTATTGCAGGGTCTCTGTACACCGCACAGCTATCTCTGCTTTTATTGACATTTTGTTCATGCAGCCTGGGTTGGTTTACTGGATGGCTTACAGACTAACCTTGATGCCCCTGCTGTTCATGGGTGATGTGTAGTGTAACTACTGAATGACTGATGTCAAACTCACCCACCTCTATAATAGCCACCTCTGCCAACCCAAACCACCAGAGAGCTGATGCAGTTACAGAGGCGGAAAAAAACAATATTGGGTAACATTTCATTTCTGGGCCAGTCGACTGTGAGAGAAAGACATCGATATAACATCAAATCAAAAACCAGATATCAAGCAGGCAATCAAAATAATACAACCTACACTTTGTCCACTCTATGTGTGACTGACAGTCTGCACTGTGTTATCAGCAGGCCCGAGTGCCTGACTTCTCCGCTTCTATTATCTCTCTCTTTGCACATGACGAGCTATTCATGCTTTCATCCATCATGAGTGAGGCCGAGTGCTCTCTGTTTGAGAGGAAAAAAAGCACACTCCGGCCAGCCACTTACTCCGTGGTTATCTTCAAATTTCAGATGGTGAAACACATCACGGTCGGGCTGAAACATGTTGAGCAGAACAGCTTTGAAGGACTTCACATCCTGATCCAGCAGCTCTCAGAGAGATTCAGCGATGTTACAAAAAATAACATCCACTTCTAACCTGCCATCACATTGTCAGAGGAGTTCAGCCAGCCGCTGAAACTATTCTGTTATGACAAGCAATCAGCTGAATCTCCTTTTATTTGCGTAATTTCGCCCTGAAATAATCACATCAAGTGCGTGCCTTGTGAAAGAGCCAAATCTGAAAAGCCACTTTGAAAATGTTCTAATGAAAGCCATATCTTCAGTTTTCCTGCATCTATACGTGCTGTAGCAGAGATAGAGGAGGCAGCCTGAAGGGAATGCCAACAAAGGACCAGCATTAGAGTAGCACTATCAGGGCAGTAATACGGTGGCCCTGAAGCACAAAACACAACAATGTTTCAAAAAACGCAGCTACATTTCACAAAAGTCGACATTTCTAAAAACACGACATTTCACAAAACACAGCAAAAGAAAAGAAAAACACAACGGCATTTGGTGAGACTCAAATCGGAAAAAGGAAAAGGAAAATATTGGACAATGATTCCTCGTCGCTCATTGGATGCACTGTCTGTCAGTAAATTCCTGCAGCATCTAAAGGCAGCTGGACTGATGTGATGGTGGAGTGGATATGACACATGCCTTTGGTAAGCGAGACCTGGGTTTGAACCCCACTGCGATATGTCAACCAATGTGTTGCTGAGCAAGACACTTAACCCATAGTTGCTCCAGAGGTGTGTGACTTCTGACATACAGTATCTCACAAAAGTGAGTACACCCCCCACATTTTAGTTAATATTTCATTATATCTTTTCATGGGACAACACTGAAGAAATTACACTTTGCTACAATGTAAAGTATTAAGTGTAGAGCTTGTATAACAGTGTAAATGTGCTGTCCCCTCAAAATAACTCAACACACAGCCATTAATGTCTAAACCACTGGCAACAAAAGTGAGTACACCCCTATGTTAAATTCCCATAGAGGCAGGCATATTTTTATTTTTAAAGGCCAGTTATTTCATGGATCCAGGATACTATGCATCCTGATAAAGTTCCTTGGCCTTTGGAATTAAAATAGCCCCACATCATCACATCCCCTTCACCATACCTAGAGGTTGGCATGGGGTACTTTCCATAAAATCATCTCTCAATGCAAATCAAATCAGCTATTAGGCTAACCGACATAAAACCATGCCAGTCTCTAGGTATGGTGAAGGGTATGTGATGATGTGGGGCTATTTTAATTCCAAAGGCCAAGGGAACTTTAATTACTAAAGCATGTGACTATGTACAAGCTGAGATACATTAGAATTATTATTCTTCATTCTTTATTTTTAATGGTTATTGTTATTAAAGCTACTACCTGGTGGAAAAATCATACATCTGTCTTGATGTCTATTCATGTGGTCGTGCTCTATTGAGTATTTAATAATCACTACAGCCGCTGATCTATATTCACCCTCACCCAGCCCTTTTGCATGGTGCGCATGGAGACATGCCCACACCGCCTGTGTACCTTACCACCTTTTGCTTGGCATTTATTATGCAAAATTAAACGGAGGGTGCAAAATATTACACTGATGGTGCAATGCATGCTTTTGCATCCTGTGTATTGAAACTGCTGCATAGCAATTCTTTCCCGGGATATATAACGTTTTATTTTGTCTTATCAACCCGAGCTGTGAGAGGCAGGAATGTGTTGCAAAGCATGTAATCTGCCAGAAATCCAAAAGAAGAATGAATGACAGACAATCACATGTTCAAGGCAGCGCTGCGACCGTCGACTTCAAGGCACTTAACCCTAACCTAATTCTAGGGCCTTCCAGGCAGCGCTGCCTGGAAGACGACGTTGGGGGCTTAAAACACCAAACACCCAATCACATCGAGGAATCATCGTCCAATAAGTCACAATACGAGTCTCACCAAATGCCGTTGTGTTTTTATTTTTGCTGTTGCGTGTTTCGATAAACGTTTTCTGAAATGTCACGTTTTCTGAAATGTTGCGTTTTGTGTAATGTTGTGTTTTGTGAAATGTGTTTTCTGGAATGTTGTGTTTTGTGAAATGCTCTTGTTTTATAAGAAATGCCGTCAAGGTTTTTACTTTTGTGTTTTGTTGTGTTCTGTCGTGTTTTGTGAAATATTGTGTTTTGTCCTTCAGGGCCACCGTACGGTCACGATAGCGATACATTCCCTAATGATCAAGTCTTAGCTGGAGGTGCAGGAGATAAGTAGATGTGAGTGATATCACTGGCAGTGAAAACACGCTTCACCTCCCAGGGGCTTGGCTCCACATATAATCACTCTGTAATTACAAATCCTCCATTCTGCTATACCTTAACATGCGACAGCCTTGTCTTTAGTTGTGTCTTCCAATTTTCCCGTTTAATGATATTCACAAGACATACTACAGTATATACCACTTGGGTGTGGAGACTGTAATGAGGTCCATGCATTTAATAAAAAAATAAATCTATATTTTTTTCAGATTGTGGATACTAGAACAGCTCATACACTGCCAGAGAGAATATATTTGATCCGATTAAACTTTCCAAGGGATTGAGATTACTTTGTATTGTGACAATTTATTTTAAAATGAACGCCACAACACAAAGCATACAAATGATGGTGGTCAATGTTTGTATTATCTTGGAGCTAGACACTGAAGATTGGTGTTTTCATTATGTTGGGGAGTCTATAAAGCCAGAGAATAAGTCATGTTTGATCATTTTGATTCATCCACAACATCTCCCGCTAAAGACAGTAACTCGAGAGCCAGCTCAAGCAATAGCTGGAGTATGTGATTAAAAAGCCCTGGGTTCAGTCACACTATGACTCTAAATCACTCCCAGGAAAACTTTCTATAATATTCTGTTTGTAGCTGTAACTAGAGCCAGGTCGCCATAGCCATGGGGACCCCCAGTGAGCCCATGGGCCATGAAGTGGGTGAAGCTGGGCTTGTCAGGCCTGGGAAAACCTCACCAGGGGGCTCAGACTGGTCAAGACCCCGAATTAGTGCAGAGAGCAGAGTCAATCTGCTGGATCAAAGAGCACCTTTGTTCCCATGCTCCCTTTGTAAAGCAGCACAACTCTCAGCTTTTCCCTTTTCATTTCAGTTTTCTGTGACGTTTTGTTCCTGTTCAAGCGAAGAGAACGTACACATGAGTCAAGCAAGAAACAAGTGAAAACTGAAAAGAGAATACGTGACTAATGGTAATAGAGTGAATGAAAGCAGCAGAGGAAGAGGTGGCGCGAGCATGGAGGGCAGATTGTCTAATGGTCTCTGCTCTGATAACAGGTGAAGGAAGAGATAAGGTATCAGTGCTGATATCATTACCCCCCACCTATCATACAGCTATTTGTAAGCTGCATCTGACCTTTCAGTTGGGTTCCTCAGATTTCAACTCCAACATTAATTTCATTTTCAGTTCAACAATTGTCTCTGCATGGCGTTGAATAAAACCTCAGACAGCTCTGTACAGCTCATCCACCAAGCTGTTTTTCACAACAATCCTATATATGGCCATCAGCTCTTGCTGATCTTCATAACACATACAAATATGGGTAGAGCCCGTCTTCTGTCCTGTTTATAGCCTCCTCTAGCTCTCTCTGAGATGGGAGCTCTCTTTGAGCATTCCAGAGACCTTGTGTTATGCTTTCCCAGGGCTGCATTTTGGTCAGAGTGGCTCAAAATACATCCAGCCTCTCTGGCTTACGAGCCTCGTATTCTACAGCACTTTCACTACCTTTGACTGCTGGCTAGATGCCTGGCTTCAAGGCCTTTCTTGCTGGGTTTTGTTTATGTCTTGCTGTTGTTGCTGACTTTTTCTGTTATTAGGGCTTTAAGGAAGGCCAGTCAACAAGGTGCTGCTTAACTGAAGAGGCTTGACTGAAAACTGCTCACGGAAGGTAAAAATAGACTTTTAGAGCTGAACTGACCATTAGCAGAACGGGGGTGTGCTGTTTCTTGTATCTAAAGGCAATTTGCAGCTTAACTAAGTTTATCATAAGCGACAGAACACTGACTGCTACAAGACTCGGGGGATTGTTCCAAATGTTGACCCTCCCTTTCCCTCACTCTCTATGTGCTTGGGGTCTGCACCCCCTGCTGCTGTGGAAACCAGATCCTATAAGGGGAGAGCCCACCCAACCAGCTGGAATGAGAGTCTGGGAAGCAAAGCAAAACTGGAATCACACTGCATCGCCTTCCACCCAAACACTAAACCCTGCCCAGTCTCCACACAAGTACTGCCACAAAATGGAGATTATTCAGCTTGTGTCAGCCATATAAAAACTGAGGGGATGCACACTTTTCTTTTCCTGAGACATAATTTCATGCGGCACAATTACAGGCTTGTCATTTTATGATAATGGCGGGAGTGACATTTTGCTTATTACCACGCCAAGGTGCCTTTGATGGTTGCTTTAAAAAAGCCCACAATGCACATTCCACAAGTCTTATTTGTATTGATCACTAAACACACAAACACTCATTCTCTCAAGGGTCTGGTCGCTTCTAACTTATATAAGCAAAATTCATAATGGAAAAAAATCCCTGACTCTGTTATCATTTACAATCACAAGCTAAATGCAGATTTTAGCCCACTATTATAAAGACAACCATAGAAAGCTGTGAAATGTATTCAATTCTAACACTTTCTCTTGTGTTAGTGGGGGTAGGAGGCACCAGAATATGTTTACCCTAAATTCCCAGCATTACTCAAGGCAGACAGAATAGGCAGGCCCTGGCCTCAGCACACGGGACATTAATAAACTCAGCCACATGCAGGCTAAACTGCAGGCACCCCTAAAACAAACAGAGAGATACAGGAAACAACAAATTCACACTTTACAAGAGCACATGTCCCTTTCACACATGCAAATACCGTCACCAAGTCATTAACAGACCCCCCTCCTCTGATCTGATCTTCAGCTGCCTTTTTACGGCACCTTCACCTGTCCTCACTGTCGAGCAGCATGACCACATGTGTTTGAGTGACCCACTGAGGGACAAAGTTTGTCTCCCAGAGCTGCACACTGACCCTGATCTAATTCTCCCGGAGACAGAGGCGACTCTTTTCCACACGTTACTAACCATGGGAGCGCTGGCTCTTTGTGCAGCTCTTAATGCTATTCCTGGCCTTTCAGGGTTAAGACGCAGGAGATACTCTGCCGCACTGAGTCAAATTAAATGAGACATCCACGAGTCAAAGTGGCGAAATAGAGAAGAATTGCTCATTCTTGTAGGTTATTCGCATTGCCTGTTTGGGACAAATTTACAATATACTGTATCTGGTTTGAGGGTAAAGAAACTAAAGACAGGCAATTACTGTGGATTCTTTTACCAAAAATAGACTCCTCTCCCAGCTATTTTACGCCGCTATGTTATTCGGAGATCTGACTCCATACATCCAGCCCATATTCGATTTCCTCGCTGGCCTGCTATTTGACCTACGAGAAGGCAGCACAAAAGGAGTATTGACCTCACATTCCCCCTCACTAGGAAGAACAGGGTATAATTAACTGTAGTGTTAAAGGCATGGAGCCTCTGAGACTGTAAAACAGCGTAGGAATACTGAGCAAACTACTTTATCCCAAAGGACTCAGACCCAATCCATCCAATCCATACTTATTCATTTATTCAGCCGACTCATGGCCTCTGACTCCCTCAGAGACAGGTCAAACATGGGCTTTCCATCTTCTTCGTCCCTAATTAGACATAAGATGTGGTGAAATTCAGGAAAACAGTTCTTTTTTTCTTTCCCTTGTTTTGTCTGTGTGTTTCTGCTCACACAATAAGGTTTATCTGCCACAGAAACAATGACTAAGGCTCAAACCGCATGAAGGGGGGTTATTCTTGTTTGCCTACCTGTGACTGAAGTATTGCTCACTGTAAGTACAGGCTAGGGCACTGACATCAAACATGGCCTCCACAATGTGTGTCATCGGTGAAACAGAGAAGTGGAGCCTCCACCATCTGTTAAGCATCTGTCTGAGCGGTGGTTCATCTATTCACACATATTCGCTGTTTTAGGTGTCAGTGGCAAAGACGTGATATGTGTTATCAACTTTTCTGTCTGCTTCGCCCTTTCTGTTTAAGCAGAGAAGAACATCCTGGGTAATCGTCACAGGAAACAATATCTTCCCAAGGAATTTAAAACAGGTTCCTGAGTTCCATTCCGACTATTATTTCCATCCTCAAAAAATGTTGGTTAAATGTTAGCATGCTAACAGGCTAAACTAAAATTAGCAAAAAAAGAGAAACCTACCAGCTAAACATCAGCACCCTAGCATTGTCATTACGATTGTGTTAGCATGCTGACGTTAGCATTTAGCCACTAGCATGGCTGACTCTTATGCAAGGGGGTAAGCCTCTCCCCGGAACGCATAGCTCCTATGGCGCCATTTTTATGCTACAAAAAAAATAGGCTAACGATTGTGTCATAATCACGCGACTACTGTCGCATAGTAGAGAAATTACCGTATAGTACAGGAGAAGCGTGCAGGCAGTTTCGTCTCACATTAGCTGTTTAAGTGTAATTACTAATGTTAACTAGCATTTTAGTTAGAAATAATTAGCCTGTGCCTATGTTATCTCCTTACATATACCTACGCTCTCCGTCTCTGCAATATTCGGAATGTTTGAGATTTCTCTTGGCACAGCTACCAGAAGACTTACAACTTTCAGACAGGTTGCTCACGGCACATTTACTTCGTCTCTCTCAGTTGGAGGCTGCGCAGTAACCCTAGCCATCACCGGAAAAGGGCTTCTAATGGCCTTCACTGGTCTCCGTCCAGAGCAACGGGATCTGTTGGTCCATTATATATATGTCAATGATATTAACTAGCATTCATGGCTATTTGAAAATGGCGGGTTTGTGCAGGATGTCCCGTGTCGCACTAATGACGATTCTCGCTGACCAAACTGGTCTGCAGTGTTTTAACTCCACCTTCTAGTTTTGGCTCAGCTCGCTTGGAACCTCAACCAAGGTGGTACCAAATTAGGTACCAGTACTATCCACAACTTCTGCTAATGGAAAACCAAAAAAGAGTGGGTCAAGTTGAGTAGAGCCGTGCTGTACCATGCAGTGGAAATGTGGCATTAGTCTTGTTGTTGTTGGATCATAAAAATAAATCCTCATCGCAGAATCCAAGGTCAAAGTGCTTGTTTTGTCTAACCAGCATCCCAAAACCAGATCTTTAAAAAAAAAGAAACAAAGAAATTATCACATTTAAGACTCACATTTAAGAAGCTGGAACCAGCAAATGTTTGACATTGTTGCTTGGTAAATTACTTACAAATTAACAATTAACACTATCAAATTTATATCCCAAACTCATGAATTCCACACAACTGTCAGGCTCCCTTGCTCTTTGTTTTTATAGCTGCATTAATGCCAGACACGAACACAGAAACACCAGACACGTTTTCTGGAACAGTTGTGTTCTGAGTGACAAAAACAACCCGATATGCAGCACGCCACCTACTATGGCAGTGAAAACAATGACTTAACAGAGGAACAGACTGAAATAACCCTTCTGTCTGTCCTTTGGTTCCCCAGACTTCCTGTTTGACAAAACTAAATCCCTGTTGATGCTGGGCTTTCCGCCCTGTTTCTCTCTGTTTCTCGCTCACTCTTTCTTTTTTTCATCCGTTCTCTCATTCTGTCAAAGCCCAGGTCCACTCTTCGGGTCACTGGGTACTGGCCCAATCTATTTTTCTTTTAGCTTGCAGCAGACAGCAATGTGCACAGCCACTGCAAGGAGGAGGAGGAGGAGAGTGAGGAAGGAGATGGAGAAGGAGAGAGGAAGGACACAGAGGGGTGGACATCAAGCAGAATTAGGGGAAAGGTGAAACAAGCCTGAACCGGAGAGTTAAAGACTGAGCACTGGAAATAATACTGTCACCCGAAAGGTTAGAAAAAGGGGGCAGAAAATGAGGTGGGAGTTTATTCTGAGAAAGAGAGAAGGGTGAAGGAGAAAGATAGACCAGAGCACTGGAGAGAATATACTGCCTGTGGTGCAATGGCAACGTTTCACTGCTCTCCAAACACCCTTGTGGTAATGTTGTTGGGGGTTTAGGGAACTGTATGTTGAGCAAAAATAGCTGCTGGGCTCAATGAGTGCCTTACAGTGTTGCAAGAGTGGTCTGCACTTTAGGTGATCAATCAACTCAGAGGAAGAGACATCCACTTTATAACCATCAGCGGCCGGAAACGTAAGCAATGAAGAGCGAGATAGCGTTCTAAAAACCGTTACACAAGACTCTTGTCAGTAGTGAAAAGGCCTGGCTTCCTCCTCTCTAACATATGGGCCAGTGCTATTTCATTAGTTTTTATGCAATGCCTACATGAGCGATGAGACAGTGTAGTTCATCATCATCACATCAAACTGGCAGGCATATGAGGAGGAAGGAATACAGATTTTGGAAGTAAAAGGATAACACGGCGCGTCAGGAAATATTTGCCCACCGTCCCGGAAATGTGATCCGACACCATGATACAATGACGGTCAAGAGACAGAATATTCCCCCGGAAACACGAGCTCTTCATCCCAAAGCCTTCTTCGTGTGGATGCGATTTCATTTTTGTTGTACCTCTTGAAAATGAGTGCTGGTGGTGAGAGGGGAGTGGAAGCACACATTCTGGGACTGGGCGGGATCCAGCTGGCAAGAACTCACAAAGCCGACACAAGGACAAAGCTCCTGGCTGTGTCGGTATGGCTCTCAAACAGGACAACACACTCCTGTGCCAAACAGCCTTTGGCAACATTACGGAAGCCAAAATGGCAGCCCATCTGTAATTTATTTACATGTCTTTAAATGCATCACTCGTGCTCGTGCCCTTGACATACACGTTGAGCCACAGAGGTAGGGCAGAAAGATGTGATAAATTGACTTGAAAACTTTATTACATGTTACAGGTCACCTCTGGTGAAACGGTAGAGCTATACTCAGAAAATGATACACTTAAAATGGAGGCAAACTTAGGTGAAAGAGTTTTTCCATTGTGTTTTCTCTCTGCGGCTTCATATTGTTCATTTACTGACACCGCACACCAGTGTGGGCAGACGAGATGCTGGCACAGAGGTGTAAACAGAGCCAATCAGCCAGAAAACGAAATAGAGAAGCTTTCCCAGAAGGCAACACAGCCAATTATTTGATAGGTCAGATCAACTGCAGCATCATTGGAGGCTGGTGTGGGATGTATTCAACTAGCACGGCCAACAAGCCTGTGCAAACCGCAAAAACTGAACCCAGTGCATCGCATGGTTTCCCCCTCAGACATGTGCTTTTGTTCAGACAAACCAGCCTCATACCCTTTCATCTACTTTCACTCTCATTGGCATTTTAGCTATGTCTTCAACTGTGCTTTGGAGAAATTAAAAAATAAAACCAAAAAAAAAAAGTTTTGCAACTGGTCTATAACATAAATGTTGTCATCTCACTCTGAAAGACACCACATCACAAAGCAGAAATGCATGTGTGAAGACCCACATTTTTCTTATCCCATTTCATCAAAGCACTGCCAGAACCCAATGGTAATATTTAATGTAATAGACATTTAATGTCTCAGATCAATAATAAATGTTTTTAGCCCATCCTGGAGTGATGGCATTGAAAATGCCTCCTAATGCTGTAAAGAGTTCTCGGTACTTCTCCCAACAATGACAGACAAAATTACACCGTATAGATTCCCTGCCGACCACGATCTTCCGTTGTGGCAGTGAATTATGCTGCGTTGAGCTGTTTTTTTTTTAAGTTGTTTTGTTACATCCCTTTGGGACAGTACACCTCATAGGTCTGCACCTCCTCTGAAACAGCAGCAGCTCTTATGAAATGCTCTGCTTGCACCCTACATACTGCCCCAACAAACACCCTGTAAAAGAACAAGTACAGCCTGTCATGCATCATATTGTTTGTCTTGTTATTTCGCCTTCACTTTCAAGGACGCAGCAGTTCAACACCAGTTCTATAACTCAATAAAATAAAGCCTTTATCCTCCAGCCTGGAGCAGCTAGATCTCCTGACATTTTTATCAAGAGTTAAAGTAATCCCATTTTCTTTTTGAGATTTCAGGCATGTTTTGGAACAATGTTTTATCACTGCCTCTCCTAATGTGACTTGTGATGATATTTGGGCTTCAAATGCTGCAAATCAACCTTTGGAACCTTTGTTTTTTTGGGTCACAGCAGTTTTATTTGATTGATTGTCTTGAAAGGTCAACGGGGTGTAGTTGTCGCTGACGTAAACTGGGTCTACATTTGCAATTCATGTTACTAAATGGACATCACCACACTTCAGAGAAGGCAAAACAAATTAAATACTTTGACATCCACAATAATATAAATATAATATTAAAATCAGATGGTGCACAATCTAGGTATAGCTATTTTAACTTGACTTTATAATTTACCTCTGGCTCTAGCACAGACAACCATTTCAAACTTCTTAGCTACTTTTCCAAATTTGGCATCTAGCCCTTATTGTCTTTTTCAGCACATTTCACAAAAATTCTGACTGCTGTGTACTGGTATTCTTTCTCAAACTCCAACTGCACCACAGTCATTTGAGAAAGTTTCATTTTGTTTTTTAAGATATTGAAACATTCCCAAACCATCCCATAAGCAGATCAGGCATCTCACTTTTATAAGCCCATACAAAATTAGAAATATTATAAAGTGAAAGTAGTATCTTAGTATGAAAAGATAGTGATGGGAGTCCTGAAGCACCCATCGCTATCGCTAATATTTAATTGGTGAGGGAGCAGAACTGTCATCCAATCACAGGGCCTGTCAGTCATCAAGAGGCAATCAAATAACAAAATGTCAAAACCAAACTACATGTCAGGTGCAGAGAGGAAAGAGATGAAATAAACGAGGACACAAAAGCACAAATTAAAAGCAGGTTATTGAACCGAGTAAGTGTTTTAAAAAAGGTACATAGAGATAAACAGCCTTCCTCCCGCTCCCGCAGTGCACAGCTCTGCTTGAGGAACCCAAAGACAAGGCGATGCTCTGCAGGGGGGGTGGGGTGGGGGGGGGGGGGGGGTGAACAAAATCCCTAACAACCAAATCCAAGTCAAGAATCTTTTCATGTCTGCGAAACAGTGGTTTGGAGTCATCACCGCTGCATAACTAAGACAAGAAACTACAGTACAGGCAGTTGTTTAATGTAAGCAGCACAGAGCTCTCAGGCCTTTGATTTATGAGGCAGAACAGTCTCATAGTCTCATACTCAGACTCTCTGGCCTGTAGAGGAAATATGGGCCTTTGCCATCAGCAATTAACCAACTCTGGAACAACTTGCCCATAGTGAACTGGGAAGAAAAAAGCATTATAAGAGGCAAGCAACAACACTAGGAACAATACCAGTTATTGTTAAAAGGTATTCCTTCAGTCAGGGCTGCAGCTAATGAGTTAAAGCCCTGATAAATCCTATTAACATCTAATCTATTGCTTGGGATTGAGATAAATTACAGGGAGATATAAAGTGGATGTTTTACTCGTGGCAGCCCAGAGGCCCTGGCCTCCCTGGTAAGATACTCTTCATTAGTGGCCTACAAAAGGAGCAGAGGAAACACACCGGCCTCAGACAGCAAACCATGAGGCTCCTTTGCATCTGGTGATTTCAAATGCGTTGCCTCACCAACTGTTTGCCTCATTTATTCCCTCTCACTGCTCTCGCTAATCGCTGAGATTTGATCATATCTCTCGGCACACATTCTGGTTTTCCCCCTGCGGCTCTTTATTTCTCAGCGAGGTTTTGGGTTAATAAGAAGTGAATGCTGAATGTTTCAATCATCAGGTATTTTTTTTTCTCCCTTCTCACTCCCAATTTACCCTGCCCGCCTCCACATTTCTACACTCTTTGTAAGTGATTGAAGACAATACATGGAACAGCCCACTGAGCTTCCCAATTGTGTCACTTCCAATTAGCCCTTCTGAGACATATGCCCTTTGGCTCACCAGCATTCAAGTTTAAGAGAAATGAGCGGAGCCCCTTGTATTGCACCCCGCCTTCCTTCGCTCTCCCTCCATCTAAATTCATGTGTGTCTGCATGTGTGAGTCTACGAAAGAGAGAAATCGCAAGAAAGACAGACAGGGATTTTTTTTTTTAATCCTATAACCAAAAATAGCAGTTTGCTGTAATACTGTATGTATGGGGCTGCTGTGAGCTTAAAATGAGCTCCCCTTACATGAAAGTGCACATTTCTGAATAAGCCAACCAGCCTTCACCTTAGTCATCCTCCATATTATACAACATTAATACTGATGTTGCTAAGTAGCTAAGAACTAGGACGTGGCACGTTGTGGTGGTCCTCTGTAGATTTAGCTCTGCAGCTCTGTCAAATCTGCCTGCAACCTGTTTTTCTGTCACATAACTTTTTAAAGCCACACTGAAGTGATGGGGATTGTAAATAGCAGAGTGGTGAGCCACAGTATGCGAGCAAACATTTTGGAGTTAATGAGAGGGCTGGAGCACTGCAGCTTCTTAAACTAGGGCAGAGAAACTTGTTGCTTCGGTGGAAGCCTTCCCTCAGACCTCGCGTCCCAGGACAACACAACACAAAACCAACGGTACACTTAAACAAAGCTGGTGCCGTGTGGAGCTGTGTCCACTTACTACAATCAAACAAACAAACAGACAGACAGACAGACAGAAAGACATTTCCATGGCCAGAGCTGCAGCGTGGACAGGACTCTATTTTTGCAAAGAGAAATAGAAAGGGCGTGGGTTTCCTTTCAACTCTAAGGGGGGCATTTTGGATCAAAACCAGAGCAAAAAATCACAGATATATTTTGTGCAGCCCAAATGAAGCTCAATTTTCCATCATTTCATCAGCCAAACTAAACACAAAAGATATGAATTCATGGCAAAATATGCAGCACATATAGTAAAATACAGGAACGTATTAAGAAAAGGAAAAGTGTTCTTCATCAAACTATATGCTCCACCGATGTTTACAATATGTGCGCCAAATCCAAGCTTTTTAAAATGGGGCTAAAGCCACACCTTTGGCACCAACACACTTGATGTGAAATCAACTCATCAACTCAAATCAATTTATTGAAACGTTCTTTCAAATATTCACTCAATCCAATACAGCAATGTGCAGAATTGTGTGCTGCTTTTAAACTGCAGTCATGAGTTAAGAAATGTAAAGTAAAACGACGTCATTAGTAGTCTCGCGTTGCCAGACCTATCTCCACAGCGCTGTGGAGTAAGGTCTGGCCTCTCCACACGTACATTCTAGGATAGGAGAAAAAAACTCTCTGGGTTGTTTGCATTTCTTTACACCAATCACAATCGTCGTGGGCGGCGCTAAGTTCCGGACGCAGCGACGGTGGCTCTGCTAAATAGTCTCGGGAAGGAACTTGTTTTGGTGGAACATTTACATCCCTCAAAAGAAAACGCCACATACAATATTAAATGAAGTTAACTGTTCACACAATACAGTAAGGTGAGCTATTTAAATTAGTTGGATACATGGTTAAACCCATAGACTGTATATTAATGGACAGTGCATGTGTGACGTCACCCATTGGTTTTTGGAGATCTGCTATTCGTCGT
Organism: Zingel zingel; assembly: GCA_023566125.1. Taxonomy (NCBI): domain Eukaryota; kingdom Metazoa; phylum Chordata; class Actinopteri; order Perciformes; family Percidae; genus Zingel; species Zingel zingel. The sequence continues at coordinate 5,510,875 of CM042316.1, read as the reverse complement.
TGAGTGTGCCGTTACGGGCGCAGCCAAAGAATTTCTAATAAGGGAAGAAGTTCCACTCTCTCGTTACTTCCGGCTTCTGAACTGGTTGCAGTTCCACCAGAGTTCCATAGAGGGGGCGCTCACAGGCCGGTGCGGAATGAATGGGACTCTATGGAGCTATACCCCTCAAAATCCACTTTTCTCAGGATATAATTTTTTGTCTAGTAATTTGAATGTTGCATTCGAAAGGGGAGGCTAAGAAAATACTCACTGTTGGGTATTAGATTTTTTTAAAGTGGCTTTTTTGTTCTAAAAAGCCTTTTAAAATATCAGTGACGTTATACACATATACGGCCAGAGATACTGCTTTACGGCAAGCTCTGAGTCGCTTCCTTTGTTCTCTTGAGGCATCGACAACACAGCTGACAGGTTAGGCTCTCCCTGTTAATACACGTGCTAGAAAGAGGTTTGCTAATGTTTTAAAGACCACGCCGAAATATTCACTCTGACATTCTGGTTCTGCTTCGGATGACGTCAAGCGGGATCTCCGATCGTAATCCGTCCTTCACTGACCAATCAGCATTAATTAGCAGAATGCTAGCGTGTTATGGGCAACAACGACTCAACCTGTAAGAAATCGAAAGGACATAAGTACTCGTTCATTCAACTTTCGACCTATAATCCATGTTGAACTTGCAAAAACTACAATCAAATCTGAGATTTCTCAACGAAATCAGGCGAAAGAGACAAATGTAGCCGTCTAGCTCCATAGACTCCCATTCATTTTGCACTGGACCGCGATCCCCCCCAGTGGAACTCTGGTGGAACTGCAACCAAATTCGGTACAATGGCTGAATAGGGAGTGAAAGGCTTTCCGTAGACGGGCCTTTGACGCAGCCATCCTGGTTGCGGATGTGACGATTTTAGACGATAGGGAGGAGTGAGGGAGGAGCCACGTTAAACACTTTCACTGGCAATCACATCATAGCCATGCCCTAAAACACCCCCTGCTTTTTAGTCAATTTTAAAATCAACAAGACAATAATTCAAAAAATGAACATCATTCTGTGCTGCAGAAGACTTAAAACTAGCGATTGAGACCATAAACTTATTATGAAAATGTTTACTGAGGTAATAAATCAAGTGAGAAGAGGGGTCACTTTCTCATAGTCTTCTACAGAAACCGACCTCCTTTTGCAACCGCACGTGTTGCCCCCTGCTGGAATTCAGATAGAATGCAGGTTTAAGGCACTTCCGCATTTGCAGCACTTCGCCGAACCGGATGCGTTGTCCATTAATGTTAACAGTCAATGGTTAAACCTCACTGGCTCTTACCAGTGTATCATTGTGTACTTTGTCCACAGCAATCCCACCAATCGGTCCCAAAACGTCCCAGTTAGAGAGTAAAGGCCGTAAACATATTCTTTGTAACTCTTTACAATGATTCCCTGAAAGAACCAAGCAGGCCCGCTTCGGTGGACAATCCAAATTTTCTTTAAAGCTTGCCATTTTCAGCTTGCTAGCTCGAAGTTTGTTGTCGTTTCCCGTAGCGGAGGGATTTTGAGAACAGCAACACACAGAGAGGAAGGTGGGGGACAAAGCCTGACATGTCGGGCTTTATTGTGTGGAAATGTACTTCTGTTGATCCAGACTATTAACCGAATTACATGACCACATCTCACTGGGACACTTTTAATTTCTTGTGGAGCCAGGTATCTATGGAAACAACAGCTTTTCTGGGCCGACAGCAGGTTTGTTGGCAAAGAAAAGTTGGCCAGAGGTGACATTTTCATGGTTATCAAGATTTCTATGCCTCATTGTTCCCTCACCAATGTGATCTTGCTGCACTCCCTGTCAGAGAGTTCAAAACAAATTTCATGAGAAGTTAATTACAACCATTAAAACCTCCCAGTTCTCTATACAAAATCTATATCTTAGGAGTTAAATTAAAACCTGTCGTCTTCCTGTAGTCTTTCAGTGCAAAGCAAACCATCCAAACAACCTCTGCTCTGCATCCCCCCTCAGTCAGAACAGAACTACCCACTGCAGACACAAACACAAACAAATCACACAGACGTAAACTCACCTCCAACAAACTGGATGCCGCCGGCCACCCGGCCGATTGTACGCGAGATGAGGTCAGAGATGCAGCAGCCCATGAGAGCTGTGAGAGCCACCAGCAGGAGGAGGCCGCATCCCACGCCCGTCACCACTGTGCAGATCCTCCACTCCAGACTCGGGATGCCGTTGAAGGAAGCGTAGCGCCCACACTGCTCCAGCATCACCGTGGCTTGCTTCTCCTCGTCCCTCACCGGGTAGGAGCAGCGCCTGAACGTGCCAAAGGACACTGGCTTGTCCATCTGTGTCCCCAGCAGCCAGTAGGGCATGAAGAAGCCAACGCAGGAGGCAGCGGCACACAGCAGGGACAGCAGGGCCCAGATAACACCCGTACAAGTCAGACTAGAAGCCATGGTAAACAGTCTGCGAACGGTTCACACAGTCACTGAACTAACAGCAGTTATTTGAGCAGTCAGTGTGTTGTGGGAAGCCTGGCAGTGAGCATTTAACACCAGCAGCCTTCACCTTCTCAGTGACTCCGGGTCCCTGTCAGGAGGAAGACAAACAGAAGACAGAAAAGTCATCTGTGGGAACAAGTTGTTGGCTTTTGGAATAACATGAAAAGCCACAGCTGGATAAGCTGAAAACCAAAAACCTGTTCCGCAGTCATTATAAGTACAGCTATAAACACAGATATGAAAGAGTATTACTCATTAGTTTGTTAGATCTTTTTTCCCCTGTAGGCTAAAGCACTTTTCCCTAAACCACGAGGTAAGCAGCTATATACACTTAACAAATTGACAAACACAATCCAAAAATGATCAAACTCAGGCGTACATTTCATACATGCATTTCGGTCATCAACATATAGGAATGTTGAGAAATAATTAACAATCCTAGCTGTTAGTTCACATACATAATTCAGCACATTTAAGGCTGCAGTGGATATCCATACAACTAGAATACCCCTACAGGTAGGCTATTATTGGAACAACTAGTTATTATTAGGTATGGTTACTGTGAATTTAGTTAACCGCGATAGCATTCTTATTATAAACTTTATAATGATATCATACACACATCACAGCAGTACTACAAACAATGCAGCCTGTTATAGGACTATAATACCATATGAAATAGCCATTAAGTACCACAGACGCAATGGAAAGTGGACATTTGGTTGAGGAAAGACAGTAGAAAGTCCCTGCAGGAGCAGCCACTAGGAACATATAGTGATTTTTCGTTAGGGGTGACCTCACTGAACACGATATATTATCGCAGTGCTCACACTGTAGGAATGTGAATCAGGACAACAAGGCAAAGAAAAAAGGACGAAATAAAAGAGGAAGAAATAAGCTTACATGTTGGGAGAGCTCCGGAATAAGGTGCGCTCGGTGGACACTGAGAGCTTATTTCCATCTGCTGGCTCCAGCTGTGTTGGGTCTCAAAGCAAACTTTTCTTCAGTCGAGGAGAAAAAAAAAGAAAAGAAAAGAAAAGAAATCATTCGTTCGAGCAAAGAACGTAAATCCCAAAAGTGACCGCAGAATCCGTTCACAAATCACTTCTTCCTCATCAATGTATTTGGCCGAGGCAATTATTCACTCCTGTGCTGTAGAGAAACGTGCAGCGCTCACTGACTGGACTCCTGTTTCCACATTCCTGCTCAGAGAGAGAGAGAGAGAGAGAGAGAGAGAGAGAGAGAGAGAGAGAGAGAGAGAGAGGGGGGGGGGGGGCGGGGAGGGGAGGGGGCGTGTCCATGAACACTCCCGGGAGGTGACCATCAATCACACAAATCCCCATCCAGGGGCTGGACTCACCGCTAGGCCTACTATCATTCCCTACATGTATGCTCCTGATGCATTCAAGGACGCCTCGTAAACTGCAGGATAATTGGAAATTACAATTCTGAATCTAATCTAGTAAACGTCAGAATCAGAATCAGCTTTATGGCCAGGTTTGCGTTAACAAACTCTGGTTAATATTTGCTCTCAACATATAAAGAATAAAAACAGAAAGTACAGTAAGAAATATTTAAAAAAAATACTGTTAAGTATACATTATAACAATACAATACAATTTACAAATTGACAAGAAATATACAATAACAATTGAAGAGAGGGAAGGTATAGTGCAATATCACATTTAAGATTTAAATAGAAATAGAAATATAGTGCAAGTCAATGGCGCTGTTGTAGCGATCAAAGTTGGGAAAGTGAGTGATGAAGGTATTAGTGTAGTATAGTAGAATATGGTAATCATCATTATTAATAAGTATCTTACATTTGGTATAATTATGGCTTTAAACATTTCTTCATTTTTTTGTTTTATGTGTGTTGCATGTTGAGTCTGCCTTGGTATTTATAACTTCTTGAGACAGTGTAGAAAATAAGTGTTCTCACATTAACATGTGACCTTTTGGAGTCAATGTGTTCTGTCCATTAATAAATACAACTAAAGAAATAGTTTGGAAGTATCAGTTGACTTTAAAGCAGCACAATCCGATATTAAGCCTGATATATTAACACTACTATTAACTACTGCACGGCCTGTGT